>NJRL01000897.1:14502-31559 GCA_003063815.1 Aphaenogaster rudis
TGTCTTCAGCGTACGTGAATTTAATATTGCCGCTTTCGAACACCTGTAGCAAAAAAATCTGTCCATGTACGAAGGTTCTACCCTTAAAATTTGTGATCAGGAGGTCAAAAACTACAACCTATCCAATTTTTAGACAATTTGACTGAAAGCACTTTTCCCATATGTTTTGTGCGGGGTCCTTTATTTGACCTCTTTTGCTACGTTCCTTACCTCCCGTTAGTTATTTGCATGGGATCCACTGCTTGGTAAAAGAAATTCAGTTCCTTGATCAAAATCAGAGGACCGACGAGCGCACCGCTCACAGAAGGTGTCATAGCGTCCTTACGAGACGTTGACCCACATCTGTACCATAAACGGTGCGTTCGACCCGCAGCACGCGCCTCAGTGTGTTTACCTGCGAAAGGGTTTTTGCTACGTCCTTCTTAATATCCCCCTTTCATAATTTCCCTCATTTACTCTTTGAAGAGTAATAATTGAATCCTGGGGTTTGAACGTAACATTATTAAAACAGACAAAGGCCAAACTTATGCATAACATACTTATAATTAATGAGAAACAAAGCGAATGAGAGATAAAAAGTAAGAGAGAGATAAAAACGTTAAATTTATCCAAGTATCTTGATATTCGTAGTTTCGATTTATGCTTCGTCACACTGATAATTAATCAGGACATGTGCCTTTTACAATACAAAATGACTAAATAAAACATGTCTTAATTGTTCGATGTGTAACATAAAATAGTAATGAGGTGCTATAAAATATCTTATTTAATCGACTATAATTAACACTTTTACAGCAATTGTTGCTTGTATACTTATCTCATGATTAACTCTATCATAATTTCCTATTCTAAATACCAGCTTAAACCAACCTCGGCAGTTAATTGCTAATTTACTGACTACATTCAGATATCAAAGTGCAAACTTGCTTATGGTCGTTTCTCAATGTAAGCAGTTATGTATTTAATCGTTCTGTTACGATATGAACTATTTGAAGAGAGAAACACAGAATAGTCAACACAATCTAAAATGTAAACAGAGATACAATCAGAAACATACAAATTTATTTATTTTTATATATAAAGTTTACACGCACATGCAAAATGAAACAAAACTATTTTCGATTTTAAACTTGCATTTTAATCAGAAATTAAGAATTAATTATTCCTCCTCTCCATTTTTAACTTATGTTAGTAGAAACTTCTTTTTCACAAAATTGTGTTACCTCCTTCTTCTTTTTTCCGCGTGTGTGTATAATGCAATATACAGGCTATTGGATTGCACCAGCATGGTTTACTAACTCCAGTACAGAAGCGTGCGAACAACGACCTGCCCGATGACTTTCAAGAGAAACTTCCGCTGTCCGGTCGTAAGTCTCGTGGACAGTAACATCAGAATCTTTGAAAAATGCAGACATTGAAAAAGATGGTCGTACCGGCAACGCGATGGTGATACGTTACTCGTGGAAGGAGTGCATTTTTCATTCGGGGCTTTTCCCTGCCGCGCGCGGCTCTCCCGTGCAATATGCACGATACAGCGGCACGTGTGGAGCGGCGTCGCACTTAAAAGGCATCCGGTATATATACATACGAACACGCAAAACTCGGCAAACCATTCACCATCCATCGTTGTCACCGACGCTTCACAAAATTGTCTGCCGCGCCGTAGACGCGATCATCGTCGATTCCGGCGGCAAAGTGGGTGTTGGGAAACCTCTATACTGCAATGATTCTTGCTACGGGCATACGCGAACGAAGAAACTGTTACACAAAGTTCAAGAATTTACTCAAAAAAACAACGTGATGTTAATTCTAAAGTTTTGAGAAAGATGGACTTCAACGTAAAAAATATGCTTGAATTTAATTAGAATCAGAAATGTAGATCTTCGATTGATATTCCGAACTGAGGTTCTTAATCAAATCTATACAAAAGTAAATCTTGACTTAAAATAAATCTATGATAATATTATTTAGCAGAATTCTCGCGGAATATAAAATCAAAATAATACACGATTGCTGCCATCTGCACGGAAAGAATGGTTTTGCTGAAATATCTAAAAATTTGGCCAGATACAGATCTGAAAATAATTTTGTTAGACCATCAAAAGTAATTAAGTAGGACGCTCAAAATAATTGCTAGAATATTAAAACTTTTTGCAGCATTATCATCATGCTTGAGTGTCCTACTCAGTTATTTTTGATGATCTAACAAAATTATTTTTAGATCTATATTTGGCCAAATTTTTAGATATTTCAGCAAAACCGTTCTTTCCGTGTGGATTACAATCGGTATTACAAGAATAATACAAAGATCATAGTTTGTACAAGAAGAATCGATACGCATCTATATTTCATAAATTCTATATTATCTTCCTTCCTGCGGAACGCCGTGGTAAACGCGTAATACGCATATTCAGTGGTATACCTCATAAAGTTCGCGAGACATAAAATGTTCACGAACAATGTACCATAATACTCATACGCAAACAAGATACGCTAAAATATGTTGAAAAATGAACAAGAGATCGACATAATAAATGATCCGGGCAAATAGAATCCAATTGTTTGCGCGGCCATAGTCGTCCAAATCAATCGCTGCGACGTTGACCCGAGGGCTGATACTGTTTGAACACGCGTTAACTTTCATTTTAACTGACATATAGGTACACGGTAAATGTATGTAAAACTGAGCGTTCCGCAATACCATTTGTAACATTGCACTTTTATTTGCTCGCCGACGTGTCATCAAAAAGTGATGATTGAAATACTATTTTTATCAATTAAATCACGTATTTGACTTAAAGAATATTACTTCTTTTGTAATTTGTCTTTTTTCAACATTGCCTTATTAAGACTTTTACCGCTCTCACAAAATGTCCTGAGTATTAAATAAGAGGGCGAGTCAATATTTACCCTCGCTATTTCTAAAATTTATTCTAACTACAATAGAGAACTTATAAACACATCATTTTTAGTCCTCTTGCTTTTCAACGCACTTACAATTAGTCCAGCGTTGCATAAGATATGCCCACAGAAAAAAAGTTTGCGTGCCTTCAACCACGCATGCACCGCATTTTTCACATGTTGGTCCGAAGGAAATCGATGATCTCTTACAGCTTCTTTTAGTGGACCAAACAAATGACAATTTGAAGGAGCGAGGTCAGGACTATACAGTAGATGGTTTGCGATCTCAAACCTCAGATTTTTAAGCGTTTCAACTGTATGAGCAGCAATATGTATAGTCGCCAAAATTCTTTTTAAGGGCTTTCATTTTAACCCAAAATAAAGCTTTTTACAAAGTTTCATCGAAATCGGAGGTAATCGGTTTTCGGAATTTTATCCAAAAATTCTACGGTTTTTAGGTATAAAATAAGACCGTCGCGCACTTCGGATTACATGAACTAATAACACTGAGCCTTAGGAACTGAGTTGTATGTATGCATGGCTGACCACGCAACCAAAAACTTTTTTTCTAAGGACACAAACAATCTTGTGCAACGTTGGACTAAGTGCGTCAAAAAGCGACTATGTGAAAGAATGATATGTTTGTAGGTAAGTTCTCTATTATAGTTATAATAAATTTTAAAAATAGAGTGCAGATAAATATTAATTCGCTCTCGTGATATCTGCAAACTTTTATAAGCATTTTGATAAGCACGATTATGTTAGCGGTAGATCGGGCACGTTTTGATTATTTATGATCACGAATATAGTGTTTTGGTTTTAAATATTGCGGTTCATAAATGCACGTTCTCGAGAGATATTGCCGTAACCACTAAGCTATCTACATGTAATGTATTCATACGGTTATTGATTATAGCTATCGTATACATCAAAGTGTCTACGTATATTTGATCCGCTATCAGTCATAGAGAGTGCACACTGAAAGACAAATCTTTTTGACATGAATGCACCGATTTTCGTAATGTAATTTTCGTAATTCTATATTTAAGAGTTTTAAGTATTAAATTGTTAAACAAAATGCAATAATGATTAAGTTTATTGAATGCAATATTTTAAACAATTGCTTCTGGCTCGCTTTTTCCCTGACATAAAAGAAATAATTGATTTCTTTTATGTTGCCGCTACGTTTCCACCACTGTCCATTGAACTATAGATCTGTATCTAATCTTCCTCTGTGGCGACGTTTTCACGGCATCTCTCTAAGTCTCGTTCTTCAACCGTAACTTTCCCATATGGTCACATCGATGTCAAGCTTAGAAACTTCATGAATTGGTTCGGTGAAGTGAAAACAAATTTCTTTCCTTGATTTATGGAAAGAATATTTCTTTTCTCGGATGTATGGAAAGAATATTTTTAACCGTACCAAATCGATCCGAAGGCAATGGATCACTATCAAAGTATTGACGCGCGCATAATCAATTTTTAAAAATTTCTTCACGGTTAAAATGTATATATCTTTCGCGATATATACATTAAAGTAAGTCACTTGTATATTTACTTTCTTTATCATGATATTCTTAAAACAATTCATTTGTAATTCGTACAAATTAAAATGCATGAATAAATTTATGCTGTCTATGTTTGTTACTTAATGAAGTACAATATCTGTCGAGTTTAGCAATCAAAATTTATATAAATATTCTATGTGTCAGTGTGAACTATAAATATTCTATTTTGTTTCATAGCAGATATTGATTATACAGTGGATAACAATATTCATACATTCCGTACTGTAACACAGAAACTTGAGAAACACAGATATCTACAAATTATAAAGAAGTGATTAGTTTATATATATATATATATAAACTAATCACTTCTTTATAATTCACTTATATCTATATATATATATCCATTCAGATGTTCGGCCATCAAAGTCGACATTTTGCTGCAAATGATAAGTAATGTTGGCCATATGAAATGGACAGATAATCCCATTAGAGAAATCCGGACTGGCAGTAAACCGAGTTTAATTCACTTTCATGTCACTGTTGCAAACGATTTCCTCTAATGTGAACATTGCGCTTGCGATCGTAATGCTCTGTGCCATTCCTGTTTCATGACAATATGCTTAATCGATCACCGATGGAAGAGAATTCGCGTTGCATCAGAATATCGGCGAACGAAAGACGGGACAATGAATTCCAGCAGCGCGCCATATAAACGATGGAATTCCCAAGAAAATTAATTAACCGAGTTAAACGGGCAATGAGCCACAGCCAGATACCCGTTGGTTTCCCATTCGCATCTAAAACTTGAGGAAAACGAACAACGGCATACTGATCGCAACAAGGTAAATGTTGTCGACTAACAATAGGAATAACTGTACGGAACCTTTGATGCTTTGAAATATGAAAGTATGGTTGCAAAGCTTACTGCTGTATAATAATGATAAAGGAGAAGTCATAAAAAACCGAGGATTATTTTTTAGATCATTTGGAAATTTTTATAATCATACTAATGTATCTAATATTTCATATGTGATATAATTCATTCTTTCCAGATAAAAGATTTCTTTTCCTAGATAATTTTATTTTTGATGTTAACACAACATTTTATGTTATAGAAATAATATAAACTGTAATTTCTGTTATTTTACAAACTTTTATAATAAAGTGAAAATTACTGCTTGCATAATTATGATGTAGGAGATAAAACAAACGATCAAACAAATTACAAATTATTTGTGTTGGACAGATTTCCGTAATCATTTCCTCTTTTTTACTGTAAATTCCTTTGCTTATTGTGCAATAAAAACACACACAGCGCACAAAGTACGCTGTCACTTGTGCAAATAATGGAAGAAGAATAAATTGCACAGAGAGATTAGAAAATTAAATCAAAATTAAACTGGCAAATTTTTGCCAGTGTCCTATTACAAGAAGTATAATTTGTTTGAAGTAATTGATTAGATTTTAATGATAGTGAAAATAAGTTTGACTGTTTTTATAGACACCACTAAACAAAAGTAAAAGAATTACTGCGCTAGAGAAGCGACACACGGACGAGGAATCAATACAGCAAATAGACAGTCCAGCCAGAGAAGCTCAGGTGGCTTTAATTCTCCTGCGACAGCAAAGTCTCGCAGGCCTGTGAGAAGCGCCAGCGAGAAGGGCCACCTAAAGCTGGGTTTGTCAAATAAAAAACCTGGGAGGTGGAATCAAGATTAACCGGGAAGTTGAGTTTCCTTTCGGTCGGACCACTGACCGACCTTTCCTCCGCAACCTTTTACTACAGCTATGTCGCCATTGGTCCATTTAGCGCCTTCCTTTCTATTGCATCTGACCAGTTAGCTTTCCGCCCATAATAAATGAAAGCGTGAAAAGTCACTGTTAACCTATTCACCTTCGTAATTATTTCCTTTGCGAGAAGAAGGAATTTTCTTTGTGCAAATAATAAATCGTTATTCATTTAGATGCTAATAATATCACCATTGACCTTTTATTTTGACTTTTTTAAGCGAAATGCCAAGACAGTTGCAGTTCTTATAATAAAAAAAACATTTAGCATTAAAAGTAAATTTTTAATAAAGCTTGGACATTTTAAACTTAAACAATAAAAACATATACGTTATATATGTTATATATATATATATATATATATATATGTATATATTATATAATTCTTATATTAAATATATATGTTATATTACATCAATTCTCGTTATATTTCTCATTGGATTTTATATCAGAGAATTACAAATATTATTCTTTTCAGATTTTATCTCAAAATCTCAAGAGATTTATCCTATGCGGGGAAACGTAAAACACACGAGTCGAGCAACACATGAGATATCGCGATTCTCGATATAACGTAGCATTAGTGACACGGTCGCTGAAGACGTCGTTTCCAAGATTCTCCAGGATTGAACTTTGCATAATCCTTTCATCTCCATTCGCGAAAAATGGACCTCCTTGTTCTACGGATTTTTCTATATCGTGGTGTTTTCCGACCAGACGAGATTCTAGGGCGAATTAGAGTGCAATTGTCTAAGTTATGCTTATTTAATAGCTCGCTAGATAAGAGGCAGTTTTACCTCCGCCTTTGTCGCTGCACGTTCATATGCACCTGTTACACTTGTGTTTACGTACTTCTACCTCGGGTAGCTACTACCCTCAGGGGTAAGTAACCCGGACTGCATTTACGTAACGCTAGAACGGTTACTCGATCTCATAAACGTGCCAGGGCCATTTTCAGAAATGTACCGAGAATTTTCAGCTCACAAGAGATCACGGTTTAAGCCAAGTCTTTGCCATCCTGTCAAGCAATGGAAGATTTTAGCGGACGAGTAAAACGAAAACGCGAATGAAAAATAAAACGTTAAAATGGTTAAAATGGTAAAAATGATCACGATTAAAGATTATCGCGGAAATGTTTGCTAACTAAATTTATGCTTCTAAGCGTACCGAGATTTTATTGATTAAATATTATTAGCAGATGACAACTGAATTTGTCTTCACTGCAAAATGTTATAAAAATTTTACACCTGGTAAATAAAGTCAAAGCTTAAATATGCGACGAGTATTTTAAATAGGAATAACAATATTTTTAAAAATGAGCTTATCGCTTCAGTTTTTTTACGAGTGTTTTTTTGTACGTGGCGATTATTACAGCGGACTGTGCGAATCCTTGTATTCGGTACATTGAAATAAAACACAATCGAAATTACTGTGAAAGCGCAAAGCCTATTAAGCGGAGTTCATTAGAGCGTGTTGTAACGTTCCATTGGTGTTTGCATGTTCCGCTTCTGCTTATGCGAATAATAAACCCGGTTTTAAATTATCCGCTATACTAAAAAGTCGTTGTATCCTCGCGAAGTTTCTTGCGCAACAACTTAATCCTCTTATCTTAACACCGACATTAAATTATACCGACACAAATATGTTTTTCAGAGTTTCGCTAAAGTAGTCGGAGTCGATCGTCGCATACGGGAAGTTTCGTAGCATAAAGCTCGGCTCTTAAGAGAAAGAGAGAGAGAAGAGGGCCACTTAATAGACGTCTCGCTTGGAAACAACGTGCGGTACATCACGCGTGTAACACGGTTTCGACAGCGCGCCGATACCGACGGGATCGTTTCTCTTCCGTCGGATTCGCCTGCTCTGCTCATGATATGCAAATGTTCGTGATTTAATGGCAACGTCTTATATGCATGCAGATCTACGTAACATCCTCAGACGCGCGAGAAGACCTACGACACGTTACAACGACACGCTTGCTTCGCAAGCATCCTTCGCGGAGGAATTGCGGAGGTCTTCTTGTCGCACCTGCGACTACCGCGGCGGATAATTTACAAGAAAATACGTAGATTTTGATACGGAATGCTAAAATTGAAGGGAATGACCAAAATAAGAAGGATCTATCTTAAATAGAAGTTGTTTATAACGCAATTATTAAATGCCTAAATCATTCAGAAGAAAAGTACAAAAAGGCACTCATTATACAATTCTATTTATAATTTATATTTTTTACAGGAGATAAATTAGATTTTTAAATTAGACAATTAGATTTTATTGTCTACAAAAATAGATATTTTTCGTCAGTTTTATGCTACAAAAGATTGTGAAAAAGATACACCAAAGGGGCTATAACCAACGGATACAACCACCTCAATTTTGAATTTTTGAAGTAGAAGAATAATCATATAACGTGATTATTGATTAACAGCAGATTCTGCAGTTTAAACCTGGCCGAATTCAATATTTATGAAGCCGTAAAGCTTAACGGCATATCGATTCGTCAATTAAAAATATAATCTTTTTATAGTCGAATCTATATAAATGCAAATACACCATCTTGCGGAAGATAAATTCTTAACGAGGACTTGTAACTGCAATCAAAAAATCTGAATAGGATATGAACTGAAAACGTGCAAACTTACATACATTCGCATGCGAAGCACAATAATGATAAAAATTTGTAAAATTATAAAGATTTAATAATAATAATTTTTTCGTAGATTTTACTATATCTTCTTATTACTTAAATATCTAAATCAATATTGCGCGCGTAATACAGCAAAATTTGCATATATTTTTTATTTGAAAGAAAAAAGCACGTAATTTGATTTTATTTCATAATTTTGATATCGTTATGAATATATTCGTTTTTTATTTAAATATTATGGAAATTGCGAAAATAAAAATATACAAATGTAAAATATAAAAATGATTACAAGTTGATAACAGTTTTTTAAATGCGCGAACATATTTATCACATGGAAAAGAGTCATTACGCCTAAAATAAACCACTTATCTAAATTTACATACTTTTTGTTACAATATTGCGTAGCTTTTATTAAATCATAGAAGAGGCATATAAATTATGCTTTAATAATGCAACGAGATCTAGGGCCAATTGCAACGTGAAAAATTACGACTTTATGGCAAATAAAGTTACGGCTTTATTGGAAATAAATTCTCAGCTTTATTGCGGGGAATTAAAATTTCATCTCGTGGAAACTGGCAGGCACGCTAAAACGAATCTCTTTTTTATGCTCCTGAAAATCCTCCCGCATTTCTTTCAGAAAGTGAAATACGATCTAGAAGTCAGCTTTAACTTCAAATCTGCACAAACATTCGTAAAAGATACATTACCTACAAAATGATTGATTTCCGCAATCAAGAACGCGATAAAGAAGCGAAGTGTTACAATCGATTAGTTCAGCTAACTGCAAAGTTTCGAAGAAATCGAAACGAAAGCCTAGAGTTTATCGTACTTACAGTTAGATATTCTGCACGTGGATGCGATTCGGGCTTCGAAATTTGCGATGCTTAAGAGTTTCCCTTAAATGCATGTACCTCGTTCAACGTAAGTACATCTTAAGATAAACGTCTTATTGGGATCTTTAATCTGTACGTCTCGCCATAGTACCGGAGAGTATCGGAGAGAGAAGGCTACGAAGGTTACATGCGCGTCTAAACGGGGATTATGGGGAAGTTACAAGTTACCCGAAAATCTGCGACAATGTCTCTTCTATTACGCTCTGAATCAAGTTTGCAACACACTTGAATGGGATCGATATTCGTACCGACATGAGGGCCACTGCTATTAACTTCGCGAAATTTGGTTTGTAGCCGGCGAACATCACTTCATCACTGTCTCCTTGGTTACCTTTAGTTAAGCATTCATTTAATCCTTTATGCAATTATGTAGCTAAGCGTTTCATTACTACGTGTATGTGCATCTTATAATTAAATGAAATTGTCACAATTAATTGCTTAAGATCCAGTTGTTTTAAAATTAAATTTAATTATTATTATTAGTTAAAAAATAATCAGTTTTTTCTATAGTTGACAGTAAAAATTATAGGGGATGTACAGGAGGAAGATATAATCGATGGTTGCAAATGCTAACTGATGTAAATGCAACCGGCCTCAAAAAGTGACACGATTATCACGTGAAGCGCATTAATTTTCAATTTCAATCTGATGAAACCAAATCAGACCGTGTTTTAATATATGCAAAAAGGCAACTCGCGCAAAAAGCGTATTTGGTCTAACAATATAAACGATAAGCGAAATCCCATAGCGCGCGCCATTGTTATCAGCCTAAAATCTCATCTGACGATATGGACGGAATTAATTTGACGCGGCATATGCTCGCGATGGACCCATCTACGATAGAAAACTTTGAATATTCCTACGAAAATTGCATTTAATTAAAATCTTTTCGCGCCGGTGAGAATTTGCAGATACGCAGTTCTGTATGACCCCCTCCTGAATTTCAGACCTCCTGGACTTTAATAAAACACGTCTAGCACTCTCCCATGTAATGAATTCCGAGAAAAATATTTAATATAAAGTATTTTTTGTAGCGTGCACGAGAATTTACTAACGAAAACCAACCTATTGCAAATAAATTACGTCTTTCCTTATTTATGCCGTCATGCACATAAGTATTTTCAATGCGTGGAAATATTATGTTTGATATCAGCAGATAATTAAAAGTAAGCGAATGCCATGTTTTAACATGACATTTTGATTGCATCATAATTATAAATTGTCTGTTAATGCAATTTCAGAAGGCTATGCAAAAATCACATGGAATGCATAGCCTCGTGATATCATTTCGCACTGATATTCATTGTTTATCCGATAGAAAATAATTTACACTAATCGACAATGAGAGAATAACAATATAGCATTAATCTATCTTTGTCTCAACGTTTAATGATGAAAAAGTATTAATTATTTGTTGCAATAGCAATTTTAAAAATATAACTCTTCTATCCGTCAGTTCCGACATTTCTTGAATTGTGTCTAAACATATACAGAGCATAAATATTTATTTATGGCTGCGTTCCGAAATTCACTGCCAGTACTGAAAATCTATAATATACGTAACGTGAACTATAGTTTTCCAGTACTGACAGTGAATTTCGGAACACAGCCTATATAAATGTAGGTAATTTATATACATAATACTTTAATATTTCGAAAGTTCGAAACGTACTGTATTTTATATTCTCACTAATTGAGTAATATATTAATTTTATAACATCTTTGTTGCGCTCGATTATTGGCCCTTTTCCTACTTTGCTTAGTTATAAACGAGCTTGATTTATTAATTATTTTGAAAGTCATTTATTATTAAGTGTAAAAGCAAATGATTCAAAATATTTAAAATATTCAAAATATTTTTAATTAATGTATTGTGATAGTAAGTATCTCTATTCCAACGATTTTTATTATTAATAACAATCGTAAATAAAATAAAATTATTTGTTTATTTCTTATTGCAAACAACATTCTAATTTTTCTAGCAAAATTATAGTACACAGACAATTATGAGAATTAATCAAAAATCAATTCCGAAATACAATTTCCACATTAGATCTCATCTGTATTAAGATCCAAAGCTTCGTGTGCTAATAACCGTAATTAACCCGACTATCTGAACATCGCTGAATCTGTTGAGAGACCATTTATGCATATTCCATGCACGTGTATGAATGGATTTCGTTTAATGTATGTGATTCCCAATATACTGGGGAACTTTACTTGGCGCAGAATCCATCGGCTATCCAATTACTGACTTCATGATCAACTTAAGGATTACTGAAAGTTTGCCGGGAAACGGAGCGAAATTCTACCGTTCCAAATACTCCTGCATTTTGCGAACCGTCTCATATGAAGAACGATCATGCGATCGAACGATGCTCAACTCTCTCGACTTCGTGAAGAAGTCGTTCGTTTATCAATCTTCCTGCCATGAGAAGAAAGCGATTCGTTCGCGAATCGCGAAGATTCTTTCACCGTAAATATATCAAATAATATATCTAATATATCTAGAATATATCTTATTTAGAACTTTGTTATAGTTGTTAACTTCTCTCTCGTGCAAGTTATTTACAGATTTTTTTTAACAAGCTAAAGTATATATATATCTAAAGTCGTTTTTCTTAAATCTACATAGATTTTTTTAATCTCTCATATATACATATATTTATTTATATAATGATGTTATCGTTCTCAGATTTTACAAAGTAACGAGCAGATTCAATTAGATCGATAATTTAAACAAATTAAGTAGATATAGAAATTTGTTTCTTTGGGGTTTCATTAGATATAGAGATATACGAAATGTAAATTGCATTTGACTATGTCTATTTTTTTCTAAATTCTCTTTGGAAATTATAAAAAAAAGATCGGTGTAGACACGATAAAAGTTTTGCAATATATAATCGTGCAACGATACAATTAATGTCTACTACGTCTTTATAGTTTTTAATAGCTGGCAGAAGTTCACATTTTGACAGCGTGCAGCCTTTCGACAAAGTTTGACAAAGCACCGGCAGAACTTGGACAGCACGTCGTACGAACAATAGCATCGTCTTAGACTCCCGTCTGTCTTACAATGCCTTAAGATACGCCTTAAGCTCGCCTTGGCGATTTATTGGCGGACACACGCTAAATTGACAGTGGAATTCGATCAGCTTGCAAACGCTAGATAGTTGTTGAGGAAGTTTATTCTGCTTCAATCGAAGTTTTTCCGAAAAATTTCAGGACCTTCAAATCAAAAGTGGAAAAAGAAGACCATACATAAAAACAATAAGAAACTTTGTATTAAAAAACTAAGAGTTATTTTCATTATTTATTTATACAGCAATAGTTCTCGAACTTAAAGCAAGAATTAAAATTATTATTTAACTATTAAAAATGTATTTCTTGTTTTAATATTGTAAATATCAAAGATTAGTTAATATTTTTTTATATTTTTATTAATGTTCTATTAATTGAGAGAAAACTATTATTATAACTGACAATTTGTTGACTTTTTAACAATTCTATATGAACTTGGTTGTCTCATTTGTAAAACACTCCATTTTTCATTTATACAATCGATCTAGAAATCTTAAATGATCCACGAAAGTTCTCAAATTACTCTTTCTATTATGCAATTATAATGTAATGTCATCATCGCGAATATAATGGCTATCGAATGAGATGTCCTTTCATCCTATCTAGAACAAAGGAGCTCTCACGCACCAAGAGCCACTCAGGTACGGCTATCCATCTGGCTCTGACTACCTATATTATTCATCAGTTGATAAATCTGTGAAGAGGCTAATTTAAAATAAAGGTCATAATTATCCATTAAATATATAATTATAATTCACTTATAATGTACTAAAAATATAAGAATTATATTTTTATAAATATGTATACACATATTTCTTATATACTTCATATCATATAGAGTTTGATATCAATAGAGTTTGATAAAGGTGATGGAGGTAAGGGTCAATAAACTATAAATTGTTTTTTATTACAGAGTATTTAACTGTTTTATTTATAAAATAAATTTTGTTTTAATTACTACTTTGGATATTTGGAAAGCTTTTGAAGTTGAAGTATACCAAAAGGAATTGAAGATGACATGTATCGTTCGGAATCGTTCATTCTGGCTACATGTTTAGTGTTATTGGTACGAGTGCGATTTTTTGTGGCACTAAATGGCTGCTCTAAAACTCGGCAACTAAAGAACTATCGTTGGGAAACATTACCTTACACGTGGCGTGGAAAAATATTCGTTGCTACATACGCTTGAATTTAAAAGCATGCAATGTAGAACTGCAGCGGATAAAAAAATAATCTGGCATTATAATCTTTCGCTGCATATGGTCCTCTACGAGACACAATAAGAGTCAACTTTATTGCATCTCGCATGTGTCAGTATATATCGATAAATAATGCATCATATAAAAAGTTTACTTAAAAGTTCTGCAAAAATACAAGATACGTTATATACACATTTAAAAACAACAGCGATAAAACTTTTGTGTCTGAATCACAAATGTTACATGTCATCTTATGAATCCAATCAATATCTACCTCAAAGTTTCAGATCACAGGATAGCATGTGCCATAACTTCGTCTTTGGTCTTATTGCAGATACCAAAGTTCATCAAGTTAACTGCAACGTTTCCAACCGTCGACGTGTTGTATTGTTATCGAAAAGTCGTTTGGCCACTCAAACCCATGGAATTGATCTGTTAGTTGCTGACTGGTTTGAAACTTTGCGTTCAAGAAGCCTGAAGTAATTGTAAATTTAATAATTCTGTGGTTCAAAGCGTTTAAACGTCCTTTATTGCACAAATATAATCTTATAATCTTATATATAATTGTCGTATCTCCGTCAATAAAAATACATATATTTTAAACAATAAAAATACATATATTTTTATCTAAATTTAATTAAAAAACAAACGAAAAAAAGTAATTTTCTATATTTTAGGAAATTAACAATATATCGCAGATGTCGATGAGTTATAAAAACATATATTTGAGCATGAAATTCAGAAATAAATTGTAAATAAAATCAGAAATAAATTTTTGAAGCAATATTAACACGAATAATAGAATAACAATTTACAATTATTAATTAAAATACGCAAATTGTTTAATGGTTTATATATAACGGTTAATAATGACGCGCAAATGAATTGACTGCGAATTAATTGTAAAATATACCATTTTTAATGCATAATTTTTAAATACAATATTTCCGAATAAATCACTCAATGACTTTTATTAAACGTAACAATTTTGATGATTTAACACACAAAGCAGCGCAAACATAAACAAATGGACGATTTCGTAACGCGCCGTTCGTACGATCCGATCGAAATGCGAATTTCATTTCCGCATTGACGAGAAATGAAAGCGAGCGAGTTGCGGGTAGTGGTTGCGGTATCAAACGACAATGACATTGCTTTGCAATATTTACGCCACCGGCTAAATGTTAATGCCGATAACTAGATTCTATATTTTCGCAGAGTACGCGAATAGTAATTTTGTACTCGCTCGCGATTAAAGCGGCAATTTTGCGAAAATGACGAATCCTTGCGAAATTCATCAGTTCATTTGCTCGTCCTTACCCGTTGCGCCTGCGAGAGCTTTTATCCTCTTAGTCATATTTATTCAAATTAAATGCTCTGTTGTCTGCGAAACTTTGTCGTCACGAATGCCAACAGGAACATCGAGAAAGCGTGTATTTTATCATGTGGATACTGAAAGTAATTCGAGAACCGGCTCCTCTGAGTGAGTTGGTTCCAGGACCGCAACTTGGATGCGCTTTGCAATAAAATAGCTGTCGCATATTCTCACGGAGCGCGCTATTCATTTCTGTCAACGTAGACTCATGAAGTCACCACGCGAAAGAGTAATTAGAATATAAAAAAGTGCGACTATCAGAGAAAGCAATTATAATACATACACATATTATTATAAGATGTATATAAAAAATTTCTGTATTACGAAATGTTACATAATTATTTATTATTTAACGAAATTTTGCGTAATTTTTCATACAGATTAATAGCTACTCATTACAACCAAAAATCACAAAATAAAATTTTCAGATGTGACTTTGTCCATAAAAAGGAAATAAAATAAAGGAAGATAATTATTGCGAAAAGGTTACACCTCACCGATCACTTTCGTTTTCATATATATTATAATCGTTAGAGTCATGGGCGTCCTTACAATTTTTTTCAAGGGGGGGCAGAATGTATAAATACACTTAGGGGTACCATTTTTGTAAGGCTCTTCCAAACGAACGTTATGTAATATTTTCAAATAATATTTTTTAAAGAAATATTTATGTAAATTTTTTTTGTGTATAAATTTCAAATAAAAATTATCTGGTTGTCAATCATAAAATCATTCTAAATTGAAGAAATTAAAATCCAGGGGGGAGCATATGCTCCTTAATAAACATATTTTCTGTTTTAATTTATTTTAAATTTTTAACAATCATGCATGCAAATTGCAAATTACATGGAGAACTAGGTATACGATTTATGACAAAATACAAAAATAATGGAAATTTCAAATTATACGTTTCATTGAAGTATTAAACAAACTGCTAAAGATATATATATTCTTTGGCTGACGAGGCCAAAAGTTCGTTTGGAAAGGACAGGTTGCTTATATCCTTGCGGTATTGTTTTTTATTTGCGAGTTTGTCGGCGCCGCGTAGCGGCCGGGCCGTGAAAACTACATTTGCAACATGTAGTTTTTTTTATTTTGCATGACAACCGCCAGTAATTTTTGGTTCAAAAACAAGTCGTAACATTAAATCACCCATCCTATTCATCTGACTTGTCACCCCCAGATTATTTTTTATTCCCAAAATTAAAATTACAATTGAAAGGCCAAAGATTCGACATTTCTGAAATTGAAACTGCTGTAACCAACCAACTGAAAGCTATTACAAAATAGTTATTTGTGTATCAAGTGCGGAAAGTTGACAATTGAACACGAGCGCGGAGTGGACGCACGAGCCGAAGGCGAGTGCGATCACCCGCGCGAGTGGCAATTGTCAATCCGCACATGATGCACACAATATTTTATATTACAAGTGCGCCGGAAAGTGGCCCATTACAAGCGTGTACGTGGGGGTTTTTAGTAAGATCCTCTCGGATGAGAGGGTATAGTGCCTTCAACTGTCCTTTCAGTTATATAGCACAGGGTCTCTAGTTCATATTCTCTGTTTAACTTCGATAACACTCTTGTCTAAATTCTCTTTCCTATTTTCTTTTCACCTCTATTACTATACTCAAACTGCCGATTACTTCAGCCTAACCAAAAAAT
>NJRL01000897.1:50892-86196 GCA_003063815.1 Aphaenogaster rudis
AGAAAATTGCATAAAAATCTTCGAAATACCATGTTGTCCCATGACTACCATGATTTTCAGGGTAAATTTTAAGAGAAAATTCTCTCTGTGGATAAAATTGAATGCTCCTTTGAGGCATAATACTTCAATTAAAAATTTAAGAAAGAATAAAGACCGCATATAAAAAAGCTAGATAGAAAACACGCTCAAAAGGTGATAAGAAAGTTTTTTGCATCAATAAAATAGAAATTGATTCTCGAGTTGAAATTTGAAAGCGTTAATTAGCTGTAGCTTATCTATCAGAGCAGCAACAGCAGCAGCGTTTTCCATAAACATCCAAAGAAAATCCACTATCTCTGAAAAAGCGAGATTTTTCTCGTCATGTATACTGTCAATGACATTAGACTTATTCATGCAATTACATTGCAGACGAAGCTATACAAGCTATTTAAAAATACCATTGAGTTTTAATTGTATATTTTGTTTAAAACATTTTTCATAAAACGTTTTTCATAACAGAAAATGATAAAAGACTTCAGCTTACAAAACAGAGTTAAAAATCTAAAATGATATGTATATCTCCCGTATATTTATTTTATATAAAAATTTAATTAAATTTCTTGTATAAATTAAAGTTAATCTATTGTTTTACCTTGATTGATCTTTTGCTAAAGAAATCAATAATGCATCTTGTTTTAAAAACATATTGCATATATTTAATAGAATTATTAAATTTTAAAATTGTGCATTGTGTTATGCTGGCGACAATTACGGTGTTGTGGAAAACATACAATTCATAAAATAATAAAACACAGCATAGCTACAAATATTGTATGTTATTAAATATACCGTAATACATATTTGTTTGATAAAATTTAATATTTATATTCATTTCTCTAAACATATATATGATTTTTAAACATACAAAGATAATACAGACTTATTTTACATATTTCTATTATCATATTTCACATAAAAAGTTTATGAAAAGAAAATCTTTTGTTATCAAATTGTTAGAATATCTTGGACAACGTTTTATGGAAATGCAATCATAATTCCATTGCTATATAGGTCAGCATAGTGACATTTCGGTCAATAATTACTCCTGCCGGAAATGAAACGGCGGCCATCTTGCACCTGCTGCAAATTGAACGGACTGGTAAATCGAGAAAATTAACCATAGCAAAGAGAAATTTGATTTCTCTGGGAACTGACGATTCCTCGAGAATACGAATCAATCGACTTGGAAGTGACGGTATTAATTAAATAGCAAAAATCTGAAATAGAGATTGCATGAGACATATTAAAAAGATTAGAAATAAAATGATGATATACAAAACTAGAACTTAAAAACATCTTTATTAGATATATATAATATATAATAATATAAATTTTTTTAACATATAAAGTATAACAGTATACAGCGTTTCTTAACAATAATTTTGTATATGCAACAATGTAATTAAAAAATAAAATGTAATGTTAAAAAATTATAATTTGTTTAAATAAACAGATAATATTATTCAAAATGTACAGGAATATTTCATGTGCTAATAAAAATGTATTATAACATTGCAACGTGAGTTTCACTTTTATTTTTTCTGAAATGCGTCTTCTATACTAAAATTCATCGCGCTTATGGCAATAATTTTGCATTTTACTAAACAGATTCCTGGGCCATACGATAATCAAAAACACTTCCGCGTTCTGTAAAACTATGCACATTTTGGTTAGATTTCGAATCTTTGTATTTTGGTGAAGAACTTGTTGTTAGACGCTGAGAATCGTAAGTTTTCGAATATAAGCCCGAAGATCTCTCAGTTTGCTCCTTTTCGTAAACGGAACCGTAACCACCACCACCTGGAGTTTCCATAATGAACTTATCCTGTGAAGAAAACAGGGAAACTTGATAAGAAATTGTTAGCTAAACTTTTGTAATAACAATAATTGCATGTTATTAATATGCGGTATGAAAATATCATATTGGTAACACCAAAAGCTAAAAAGCGACTTATGTCTTGAAAGATTATGTATTTTTCTTTTATAATACAAATTATGTTAATTTTTTTTATTAACATGTTTTATTTCATTATGTTCCATTATGATTAAGATAAAACGCATATACATGTATAAGTAAAGTTACATAAAATGTATAAATATATAATAATTGCTGCTATCTGTATTTATAATTTTTATTGCCATTGTGTATTAAATGTTATTATAAATAAAGGTATACTCTGTCATATTATAATTATAGTACGCGTTTTAATGTTTAATTTGCTTTAGCGGATATAAAGACATATACAGTATTTTAGACAACCGCCGACTGATAAATTTATTATTATTAAATTACAAGTTTATAATTATTAAATGCAGTGAGAAGAGATAACCATGAAGAGCGATTATGTTATGCTGCATGAGTTTTTGAATGTGCGAGCCATGCACATATTCCAACTTTTGACCAAACCACTGCAAACTATTTCATCGAAACTTCGAAGCAATACCGTGCCGCAATAACGTCATCAAAATTTTTGGAAAATTGCATTCGCTCTTGCCATAAAATCAAATCGCATATTAATCGAGATTTATAGCAGAAATCACATGCTATAGAAGCAAAATACGTCAATCACATTTGCATACATAGAGGTTCTTCAAAAATTATTATATGTACGAAAAAACAATTATGTATACATTTTATTATATATTTACTATTTATTACTTGATTATAAAACAAATTTATTATCTTAAAGATAGAATAATTATTTTTAAAATCTCTATAATCACTACATATAAAAATTGTTTAATAATAGTCATAATAATTGTTACGTAATTGTAACAATTTTAATTTAGATAACACAACATATTTTGACAAGTACAGATCATGTTTTGGTTATGATAATTTTAATATTACACAAGTTTTAAATATAACTATACAAATTTCTAAATACATATATATGTATATATTCCATAAATGTTCTTCTTATCTGTTTTCGGAATATTATTTTGTTTTATTTTTATGAAATGTATATAATAAAGATAAATTTATCATTTAGGATTTTTGTCACTGAAAGATATCAGTACATATTAACAATATTTTTATACATTTTATACATTTATACAGAATTATACATTTCATAAAAATAAAACAAAATAATATTCCGAAAACAGATAAGAAGAACATTTATGGAATATATATTTATCGTTTTATATACGACAGAAGGCAAAATTTTTCTCGTCAATATTTATTTTATTCATTGCAGAACAGATTAAACGAAAAGTCCGACGAGTGAACTCTAAAAAGAAATGCAGTACTAACGAAAAGGGCAAAGATAGTAGCAACTTCCGGTGTATACACTTGTATGGTAATCGCATACCTTCTTGACGGCGCTAACTGCTACTGAAATATTCGGAAACGTGGATGCACATCAATTCTCGTGCCCCGATAAATGCGAAAAGAAATTTTGCGAAAACCGGTGTTGACTGATACACACAGTCGTGTAGTTTCTATCGCTCTTTCTTTTTATTACTTTTTCATCTTTACTTGACCCGTCCCGCATTTTTTATCTTGTTTGAAAAAACAAACATTATGAAAACTAGAAAGTATTTTCTAAATATATATAAAACTCCGCTTCTTTTAACAAAGCAAGAGAAAAGTTTGTGAAAATTTAGCTTAAAAAAACAGTTGTGATATTTTACAAGTATTTATAGGCTATAATTTATGACAGATATGTAAAAGCACGAGTGAAATATCAATCATTACAATAAACTTATATATTATTAAATATTTATAAAATATTTTTAAAATCATGTATTTTTGACGTATCTATTTTTAATTAAATTTTTTTATTTTTGGCTGTATAATATTTGAATTTGAAACGAGTTTGAAGCCCTATAAATCTCTCAGGTTACGTCAAACTCATAGAATTGCATAGTTTTGAAAAAATTTTTAGTCTTCATATTTGCATCCGTTTGTGATCAGGAATGATATGTCGTAACTTTTCAAGAATTCTAAGTATCCATGTGGCCTTTTCAAAATAAACTTAAAACGATTATTATCTAGCAATACTCATACAGTTGCGAAATTACTTTACCTCTTGCTGCGCGGTTATGAACACAATGTGGCACACAACAGATCTTATTTTATCGGGATACAGCTTTACGAGCTAACATAAACCATAAAAAAATTTTTTTGCTATTCTGTAGATAACAGAGGATATATCCTCTGCCTATCCTTTAAATTTAATTGCGCGCTTTTATCTATTATTTGCAAATCATTTTGTACGAAAATTAAGTATCGTTTTGTTTTTATGTAAAGCATTCATAATTTATATTAATCATTAAGATAAAACTTGATTTATTTAATTATAAAATTTACTCTCTCCAATTGCATTATAATTAATGTAGTTCAAACTTTAAAGTGCATAAAACTGATTAATATGTGAAATTTATGATAAAATAATAAATTGTTATAATCTGTTAGGATACCTTCGGGCATATTGCTTTTTTAATAAAGCTTATAAGATATATTGACTCTTTTTGCAAGAGATGTCATTTAGAATTACTTACCCCCGCATAAACTGGTACGGCAGCTTTCGGGCCTAAATTGATCCGTCTGCCATCAGCCCGCACCAAAATATTTAAGCCACATGCTCCATCCTCACCATCATTATATCCCGGTGGATGATACACTCTCCGCTCGGTTAATACAGATAAGGTCATCGGAGCTCTGCGAACAAATATTTAAAAAACTTATAATTGAAAATATTTTTTACTGGTAGTTATTTTTATTATCTTCAAAATATAACTTTTAAATTTAAATAAAAAAATTTATATAAATATCAATAATACGCATAGAAATTTTATGTTTAATCACCTAAATATCATTTCACGCACAACACCGTCGCCACCGATATACGCTCCATTACCACCACTTCCGGATCGAATGGCAAAGCGGTTAAGTATAATTGGATAGCGAAGCTCGAGTATTTCTGGATCTGTGATTCTCGTGTTAGTCATGTGCGTGTGAACGGCACTCCTGCCGTGCCATGTTGGTCCCTGGGGAAACACAAGTATGTTTGCTAAAAAAATATCTACCATACGTAATTTGTACCGCCAAACTAAAATAGGATGCAAGATGTTATATCTTTTTTTATCTTACATTAACTTTCATGATATAGAAAGAATATTAATAATAATAATTTCTGTATCGTATAATTTTATAAAATCTAAACCTTTTTCTTAATTAATTATTTTATACTTTAATTATTTTTAACTCGTTATATTTTAAATTTATTGTTTAAGTAATTTATTAATCAACTTATTTCACAAAACTTGAATATATATCATCTGAAGTTTATAGTCTCTTCTCTCACCGCTCCACTACCACCAGCAACTGTCTCGTAGTAGCCCCATTCTTCAGTGCCGAGTGTTATGTTGTTCATACAACCCTGCGAAGCCGCGCAAATTTCGAAAGCTGTCAAAATTACATCAACAATACGCTGAGATGTCAAGACGTTACCGCCCACTACCGCTGCATCCTCCGAGGGATCGAGTAACGATCCCTTAGGAATAATTATTTTCACAGGCTTCAAACAACCCTACAGAAACAAAATAAAATCAATTTGAATTTATAGTTAAACTTTTTTAAGAAAATTCAAGGGAACGTTACCTGATTTAATGGAATGTCTCGACCAACCATACATCTCAAACAATAAATTATCGCAGACAAAGTTATGGCACGCGGCGCGTTGCAGTTACCCCATACTTCACAACCTGTTCCACTGCGAATTTAGATATTGCCTTAAAGTATTGTTTTGTAATTTATTACAATTTGTTTTGTACGTTATATGAAATTATTACACCATAGAATTTTTCAAGGAGCAATGAGAAAAGTAGGAAGATATATCGTATTTTTTTAAAATTATTATTTAGAAAACCGAGAAATGTTATATGTTATGTTGAGAAGTGTATAGGAAAACAATAAAATAGAAAAGAGAAAGACCAATCTTTGATATTAAATAGCAAAATTACGATTCCCAGATAACACGCATGTTTAAAAGATTTTAAACATGATATTGCGTAAGACATCTTTTAGATATCTTTTCGACATCTTTTAGACATGCGTGTTATCTGGGTTATCATAAATATTGATAAATATTAATTAAAAACAAATCAAACCAAATTTACCTAAAATCAAAAACCGCTTCGCCCTTGTTTATATCGAGATCCACATGTAACTTGATGGGACTACCGTTATCAAGATAATCAACGGCTTCGATATCGGTTTCTTTATCTCTTCGCGTTTTAATCATCGTACCTATTGATTTTAACATTTCCCGAACGGCAACTTCGGCATTATGTTGAATATAATCCATATACGCTTGAACTACTTCGAGACTGTATATATCAATTAATTCGTTCACCAGTTGGAAACCCTTACAGAAAAAAAAACATATTTTACTTATGTTTAGCTTATGTAAATTTCACTGAATTTGAATAAATGATTAAACATTACTTTTTGATTTGCTGCGATCTGAGCTTTGAGATCGCTGATGTTGTTCGAAAGGTTTCTGGTTCCCGAACTTCCCGGTACTTTGCTTGGCGCCATCAAAGCATCCGTTAGTTCTTTTTCGCGGAATATTCCTTTATGTACTAGCAGAAAACTTTTAAAGACAGCGCCTTCCTATAAAAGAATACAACTTTCATATATGCAATTCTCTTAAAATCTATTCGGAAATCGCAGGGTTAAGAAGTATAACGTGTTACTTGTAACGTCGTTACCGTTACCATTACTTTTTATAGTAACGATTTGGTAATGACGTTACATTTTTCATTTTTTAATGATAAACGCCAGGATTGGAAAAGTTATTTTTAAAAAGTAACTCGTTATCGTTATTCGATACTCATTGAAAAAAGTAACTTGTTACTTTACTTGTTACGTAACAAATAAAAATAATGCATGACTTTCGCGTTACTTTTACTTAACGTCTTTTTAATGAGTAACGGTAACAAATTACTTTTCAAAAGTAACTTTCCCAATCCTGGTATTATCGTTACCGTTATAAAAAAATGTAACGTCATTACCAAATCGTTATTATAAAAAAGTAAAAGTAACGGTGTTACAAGTAACGCGTTACTTCCCAACCCTGGGAAATATTTTTATCGTATCTTTGTACCTGACTCAAGCTCGTTGAATGCGGTGGCATAGAGCCCGGCGTGATACCACCGATATCAGCATGATGACCTCTACTGGCCACGAAGAATACCGGTGTAGATACATCTCTACATACAAAATTTGTATCAAAATACTTAACATTTAACAAATAAGAAAGAAAATTAAGTATTATAATAAAATATATTAACACGAAGTTTTTTCTTTTGTTAAAATATCGTATTTCTAATGAATATGACATTCGCGTAACGTTTCCCAAAAAATTTTTTTTAATATGGAGCGCTGGAAATGCACGAACCTGTAAAATACTGGCGTAATGACTGTCAAATCTGGAAGATGGGAACCGCCCGCTAAAGGATGATTACCGAGAATGACGTCTCCTGGCGTAAACTTGCCATTGAATGCTTTCAGCTGGTATTGCACGGTTTCTTGCATGGCACCCAGATGCACCGGGATATGAGGTGCGTTTGAAACAAGACCACCGTCAGGGCCAAAAATCGCACACGAGAAATCCAATCGCTCTTTAATGTTAGTGGAGATCGAAGTCCTTTGAAGTACTCTGTCAAAAATTGAAAACACATATATTTTTAAAAGTAATCTTTAAAAGTACTAGAAAAATAATTATATTTAAATAAACAATAAAAAAAACGATAAAATTATTTACTGACGTACCGACCCATTTGTTCAGCAATGCTCATAAAACGATGCGAAAAGATACTGAGCTGAATACTATCGAGATCAGTGGTGACTTTTGTTCGCTGACCTTGTCCAATCGTGATTTTTACATCACCGCGACAAGTGATTTCAGCAGTACAATTTGGCTCCACTAAAAGTGTGCTCAAACTATCCATGATAATGACAGGACCATGTAAAATATCTCCAGGGGATAACGAATTTAATTGATAGACGCCTGTTTCCTGATAACCACTTTCGAAGTACACCATAGTGGTCTAGAAAATTTATATTTTCAACATATATTTCTGAACTTTTCTTGATTGGTAATAAGATTCAATATTAAGTTCAAAAAAATCGAATTCGAATTGGACACAAGGAAAAATAACTTAATAACTATTTTACATATTATTTACATTCTTCATCTAACCTTTTCAGCTTTTGGTAAAGTTTGTGAAGAAGGTAATATGGGATCCTCGGGAATTTCAGTTTTGCCAATTCCTCGAATTCTCACATCATCGACTAAAATCTTGCGGTCTGGCATCGTAAAACCAAACTCTGTCTTATATCTAAATTATAATTAAGAAAAAATTTGTAAATAAATAATTAAAGAGAGGATTATTTCAAATCGCTTACCTTTCTAGAAAAGTAGCGAGAAAATCTCCGTGTCTAGTGCTGGTGCTCGCTGAATTCTGATTGACAGGGATACACATTAAAGCGCAATCAGTGCCTTCATAACGTAAGTGTAGAAATGGTTCCGTTTTTATTTGAGAATCAGCAAATTTTTGTGCGTGAAGTCTACTTCTAACTTTTGCTTCCATCGCGTCCAATCGATCATCCAAACGGGCGAAGCTTTCTGTGATGCGGAAAGAATATCAGTATGGAGGAACAGGCAAGATATTTAAAGAAAATTTTGTTATCAACGTGATTGTAAATTACCATGATTGTAAGTTTCAGCGCTTGGTTCTTGTGCCTCTTCAACAACATCTGCCAATGCCATTCCGTAAGCTGACAAAATACCGGAGTACTTGTGGACAAAAACCGTGCTTATGCCCAACGACCGAGCGATTGCACAGGCATGTTGTCCTCCGGCACCGCCGAAACACGCCAGAACATGACGTGAAGTATCGTAACCCTTTGCCTATCTCAAGAAGAAAAATAAAGATAAAATTAACAAGAATAAAGAAACCGAACTTGTCTACAAGATTAATTGCGACGTTTGTAATATGACTTAGATCGGACAGACAAAACGACATTTAGAGACGCGTATAAAAGAACATCAAAATAACATAAAAAAATATGAGAGTAACCACTTTGTGATAAATAAGCACAGAACATCGTGTGAACATGATTTTGATTGGTCTGAAACGGGAATCTTACATAAAAAAAAACAGTCAAGAAAGAGAGAAATAGCTGAGATGTTCTTCATAAAAAAGTACGATAACACGATTAATTTAAAAAAAGACACAGAAAATTAAAACCTTATTTATGATAAAATCATCTCATCTATATGATTCCGTTATATGTACAGATCATTTTTATTTTTATATTTTGACTAATGTTTATTTATTGTACATATATGTTTATTTATCCTGACATCCTTTTCAGACCCTTTTAATAAAGTCTTTGTCCATTTTACCAGTCCACAACTTACTTTCGACATGTAAACATGTAATTTTATGCCTTGAACTGATTTTATATATTAATTGACATATTGCGCATTTTAATTGCTATGTGATATATCAACATCAAGAACCTCTTTTATTTCCATTTCTATCACCATTGACATATGAGACATGTAAGCATACTTTTATTTATGTATTTTATATAAATTGACTTCTTTTAACACTTGACAATTTCCTCAGCTTAAATAAATGATTGTTCGGTTAAATTGTCATAATTTAAGATGTTCTTGTTGTACCGATGAGGGACTTATGTTGTGAGATTGGATTGGGTATGGTCTCTTTCTTTTAAATTTTGATGCGTTTGCATTTTTATTTTTTACTATTGCAACGGTACTATTATAATTGAGTGATTGTTTTCAGTATTTACTAGATAAGGACCCAAACCAAGGGTCGAAACATCGTAACGTTTTTTATACCAAACCTTTGCTAGTTATTGTCGATAATAAAGACTACTAAAAAATAAAAATAATTTAAGATTAAAAATAATTTAATCACAGTGCATTATCATGTTAATAGTAATGCAATTGCGTTACGCAAAAATTAGAAACAAATATCGGCTAAAAAATAAGTTCAATTCAACTGTACCTGAGTCAGAGCACGAATCGGTCGACACATGGTCTCGTTTGCGACTCTGATAAATCCCATTGCCACTTCATCGATTGACATTGCTTCATCCTTCTTTAGAAATTCATTGATCTGTGACATATGCAGACGTTTTGTAAGTCCAAAATAACGCAATAAATTTTTTCTCGATTTCAGAAGAGTTCATTTTTTTACAAAATACAAGATTTAGAATTTAGATATCTTTTGGTAAAAATATTTTTGTACATAGTAGAAAATTACCTCGAAGGTTAGTGTTGTGAACATACTCAACGTACGAGATACATCGAGAGGCTCGTTTTCCTCAGGTCCAAAAATTTGAGGGAAGTATTCGGGCAACAGGCGACCCAGTGCGAGATTGGCATCCGTCACAGTCAGCGGACCGCCCTTTTTGTAACACGCGGGTCCAGGATGAGCCCCCGCACTCTCAGGTCCGACTTGGAAGAGACCTGATCTGAAGAAAAGCATTGATCCACCTCCCGCCGCAACTGTGTTGACATCCAACTTTAATACAATTTTTTGTTTCAGCAAAATATTTTTTTCACGAAAAGACACAATTTTGATTAATGTTTTTAGGAAAAGCTAAGATTCGTATCTTAACTTAATACGTATACGTATCTTAAATATCTATTTAGTAATAGTTATCTTTTAAAAAAGAGTGATACCTGCGGAGCTTGTATAGCAATGCCTGCTGTAGTGCTCTCGTAAACATGCTCGTAATTTCCTCCGTATCGACTTACATCAGTGGATGTGCCGCCCATATCGAATCCGATCACTGGTAGATCAGTCTCTTTTCCATAAGTCGTCATTGCGTAACCAACGACGCCACCAGCTGGTCCAGAAAGTATAGCACGTGACCCATTAAAACTTTAATATGCCAACAAAACATAATATTGTTTAATTTTGTACGAGAATAAGAAAAATTCTTTAAAATAATTTTTAAAAATAGATTTTAATAGTTACGAATCCATAGGTGTTAATCCGCCATCGCTCTGCATAAACAATACGTTCACACCTTTCAAGATTTCTTTGAATCCTGAAGAAAAAGTCTAAAAAAATTACAGTTTAGAAGTAGAAATCTGTACCTTAAATATATTTTTTAATTATTATTTTGAAGAGAGAAAGAGCGAGAGAGAGAGAGGGAGGGAGAGAGAGAGAGAGAGAGAGAGAGACTTCATATAAGTAATTAGAAAGTAATTCAAATTTTATATATATAATTATAAAGATAAAATTACCTGTACGTAATTTTTAATATGTGGCGTCAAGTAAGCATCTGCACACGCTGTAAAGCCTCTAGGAACCATTCTTACCATTGGCATTATATCGTGTGAAAGAGATACCTGCGAGAAACCTGCTTTTCGTGCTAATTCACCAATTCTGATCTCGTGAGCTGCATAACTATATCATAAAAATGCAACAGTAGGATTCAAATGAGCAAATACATATTATTAATTATAATGTGCTTTTAGAAAATATTTTTCAAAAAAATTTTCAGTTACGAGAAAATTTTTGTTCAAACAAATACATCTACTAACGTATAGCTATGTGCCAGAACGACAGCAAGACTATCTATTCCCAGATTACGAAGTGTCTTCAAATCTTCATTCAATTGTGCTTCATCGAGTTCTTGAATAACGAACAGATCCTCATCGGTAGAACCTTTCACTCTTCGCCACGACTGGTTTTCCATATGACAACTTCCCGGCAGGGCGGGAATTACCCTACATTTTACTCCTATTATATATTTGTACAAAACCTGTGGCATTACTATCTCCTGTAAATATTTAACAAAAACTGATTCAAACTGATTCATGATGGAACTAATGCGCTTATAAATTTCTGCGTTATATATTTCACGATAAAATAATATACGCTGCAGTGTGCAACATTATTTCAAATACGTATTATGTCTGTTAAGTTTAATTATACGAACCAAATCGAAAATATTTGGCCGGGATTGATTACCAATGTATAGAAGATCCATAAAACCCTCATTTATTAATAGCGCCATTTTTGCGCCTTTTCTTTCCAATAACGCATTAGTGGCGACTGTCGTTCCCATTCTGATCCATTCTATATTAGAAGTATCAATTGCACCACCAATTTTAACGCCAGTTTCCTAAAATTAATAAACAATTGTAAAATATATAAAACATTTCAGAATTAAATTCAAGAATTTCATCATATTTCGCGTACTCGATTACGTTATATTCTGTGTAATGTAATTCAACATTATTTGTATCTTCACTCAGATCTTTTTCATACAATTTTTATACGATTTATTTAAATTATAACTTTACTAACTTTGCTTCTGCAAATTACACTTGCGAACTACTGGCTGCAATCCATTGTTATAAACAAAAAAATTATAACATTTTATGTTAATGAATTCCAAATTGTATAAATATTGTAAAATTCTCTTCACAAATTTGAATTTATAAAGTACCTCTGCTAGTATTCTACGGATGCCTTCTGTCGGCGCGTCGTTATAATTATTAGGATTTATCGAGAGTAATTTCATAACTCGAATCTTGCCTCCAGGACATTTAGCGTATATATCAGTGAACGTGCCTCCACGATCTATAGAGAATTGAAATTTATCGTCTCCCATTGTTGCCCGTGGATAAAACTACCGAAAACAAAAGTATGCATGTTACACTGTGGAAAATGCAATTCTCATTAATTTGTGCAAATTAAAATATTTCTTTATATAAAATCAAAGGGAACAAATTAGAGGCATAATGAATCAGGCTAGGCATTAATGTCAATTTCAATAAAGAATTTCAATAAAGCAATATAGTAAAAGATAGGATTTAATACTACCAAACGTTTCGGCCTTTAATTAAGTCTTCAATGTATCAATCAAAACAAATTAAAATGTCATAAATGGTTCATATAAACAAACATAAATTAAGAATTGTACGCATACTGCTTTGAAATTTAAAGGTGCTCTCACAGTGCTGTTAATTGTAGATTCCGTTGGACGGGATACCGATAATTTCACGAGTTGTAATTATAAATCTTGCTGCTGATCAACCAGGATGTTATTGTCTGTCAATTTTTTAAAAACTAGAATAGAACAATTTGGAGTATAGGACAAATGTAAGTTAAATAGAATAAGTTAAAAAATTAATCTTAAATTAGGAATGTCAGAGTAAGTTAGAATGTACGACCGAACTTGAGAAAAAATTATCGCTTGAAATTAAATCGATTATTATTTCTGACAACACATCTATCCCATATAAAGAATTTATTCTTAATTATATGTTTGTATATATTTTAACCATTTACGACATTTCAATTTAGTTTGATCGATACACTGAAGAAGACTTAATAAGTCGAAACATTTGGTAGCCTTAACATTTGGTAGCCTTCTATATTTTATTATATTGCTTTATATAGAAATTCTTTATTGAAATTGACATTGATACCTAGCCTGGCTCATTATGCCTCTGATTTGTTCTCTTTGATTTTAATTTTCTGTGAGAGAAGTTATTAGAAGTTATCTTATATATTACTTATTTCTTTATCTATTAACGCAAAAAATATTTTTTTAATTATTATCATAATTAATTTTTTGTGTATAGAACACAATATATTTTAAAATAATATAATTTTCGTTATAATGTTTAATAAAAACTGTTAAGACACGCTGTGAAATTATTACATTGTAATAAAATGTAGCAAATAACTTGTTGTTATTATAAAATTCATATACATGTTGTAATGTGTAATAAATGATTTAATTAAATTAAATTTCTCAGTTTGTCAAATTTTAAACACATAATTTACATTTCACTTAACAATAATAATACGCTCGTTTGTACGAAAACAAGTATGCACATTGATAAATCAAGCACAGCTTTTCTGATAAAAAACTAATTAACATTGTTCACGTAAGAGAAGATTTAATTATCTGATAAAGCATTTTGAAAGTCTCTTTCGCTTTTAACATGATATTTTAGTGTGTATTAATAAGATATTAATTAAGTTCTAAACAATTAGCAAACAGAAAGTACAAAAATTCCAAGAAAATAATTAAAAATTCAATAATTTAAAATTTATAACTCTTATTTACGCATGCGTGCATAAATAGCACTCGGTATTTTTATGTCAGCTGTTTCAACACATAATCGTCGGAAAAATCCCACTGCCGATAATAACAACTGTAATGATATGTAATTTTGTTACAACGTAATAACGCAACATAACAGTACCGTAACAATGAATTCAATATATCACTAATATCTTCTATATTGGTATCCGCTTTCAGCAACAGCGATTCTTCACCAGTCTGCGATATTGGAACGACCGTGGCACGACTGAGCACGAAAAATATCAACAGCAAGGTTCTCATGTGAAGGTTCTCAATCAAAAATAAAGTAGCAGTCAATACATTAGCTACAATACAATATAATAAATGCATTACAATAATAATTTTTTATTTTGAGTTAGTGAGCAAATTTATTATGTTTTCATCTGTGGCGAAAACGATTGGATTAAATAAAATTTTATAATAGAGAATGAACGAAGAAATCCTATAAAAGTAGCGAGAATTATATATTTCTGTTTGTTATTTTATTTTATTACAATTGTATATATTATAAAAAAAATTAAAAAATATATAACAATTTATATTAATTACTTTATGAGATGTTCTCTTTGAATTAAATTGATTCTTTCGGTAACGTTTTTTTAAAAATTATTTAATGGAAACGAAATATGTAAACCTCTTGAGAAAATTAATAAAAGTTCTTTATTTATATAATAGTTATAACATAATTAAACGTTACTATTGTTGCAAAATATGTGCATATATTACATTAAAAATAATACAAAAACGATTACAATGAGTATCACTGATCAAGAGACTGCGCACAAACCAAGCTGCTTCAGACGATATACCGGGTGAACAAATATATAAATTTAAAAAATAATACCGGGTGAAAAAATAATATATTAAAAAACATACAAATTTTTTGTTCTTCATTTTAATACAATTTTTCCTCTGAAAAATAACGCGCTTTATAATTCCAGATTTCTTAAATATTAACGTTATATAACAAATTAACTTAAAAATGTGCTGAGTATATTACTTGCATATTTTTTAACATTACAATTGTGCGTTAATGTATTAGCAAAACGAAACTAATATTTTTAAATATCAACGAAATGTTTCTGAGGAAACTAATTTATATCTCTCAAGTCTTATATACGATGGACAAATTTAGTTATCTGATAAAATGTTTCAAGGTTTTTTAAACGTGTTAGATAATCTAAATTACACATCAAGACATGATAAGATTGCTTTATTTATGGCTATAACTTCGTGTAATTTTAGCAGTTTAGTCTAGTTTCGTTAAAATATTTTGTACTTAATTGTAATATTTATAATTTTAATAACGACAATAGTCATAAAGAACTAAACGCACTTTCTTTGCAACATAATTCCATAACTCTCAAATTCTGAAAATAAGCTAAATATTTTTCTATATCTCTCTAAAATAATTGGTCAATAATTACTGGAAATTATTTAGCAATGTCAGCAAAAACGTAGATACAAAAAGTTTGTGATAAGGATAACTAATCGCAAAAGTCCTCTTCTATTCGTTATATTACTATAAGATATAAAGATATAAGATAAACGTAACATATAGTTTATATTTTTATTAAAAAATGTTCTTTTTCTGTATCATATTTTTTTATATATCTGATATTACATTCTATTATTTTTGTTTGTCTGTATTTCGAAAAATTGCTTATTTAAAAGAAAAATCTATTGTGATAACTATTCTTGTCATGACAGTTTTTATTTATGTAACAATCGTACATTTTCAAAAATAGACGTCAACAATTCTGTGAAATGTCATCTCTGAATATGTATACATATATCTGCATAGTAATTGAAAAATATTGTCATTTGTTATAATAGTACTAGAATAACAACGTGTAAATAATAAAAATTTCATGTTAAAATATCTTAAAAGGGAATGTATATGTATGCTACTTACAAGACAGACATAGAGAGAACTACAAGACAGACATAGATTGCGCACAAAACCGAAATCTTATAGTCAATATGTCGTATTTGTTTTTCAGATATCCGATAAGGAAATGTAAACGCATAAGGAAACATACAAATTTCACTGCCATTTGCAGGTAGACACTTTTAGTTCGTGATATAATGCAATATTGATTAAATAGTATAATTTGCTATTGTATGGATCTTTTAAATATCAAAAATTTTTATTAATAAAATTTAATTTAATGTCCGAATCGACTTACAAATAATATATCCCAGATAGCAAAATGCAAACAGTATGCCAGCAATTGCCAGCAAATTCGATCATGACTTTAGAGCAGATTCCTATCCACTGTGTTTTCTTTAAGCTTAGTTTCTGCCATCATGACTTGCCACATATAATGTAACAACAGAAATGCAGCAGGAATGGAGCATACTTTGTCATCATGATGTGATATTGCAGAGCCTACTCGTTTTCTAATACATTTCTACCGATGTTAGAAAAACTGCAAATTGTACTCAACTGTTGCTCCAATTCTACTAATATAAAAAAACTAATATAATATGCAATTCTACTAATATAATATGCAGTACAGTTTGAAATACATGCTCTTGGCAGATTTAGCTATCTGGGATATTAACTTATGTTAACATTAATTAACCTGTATAGACATTATAATTATGTCGACATTACAATTATAAATTTTTATCTACAGGAAGAAAATAAGATATCGACCGTTGCATTTGTGCAGATTTTCGATGTTTCATTTAAAGCTTATCTTCAATTATTGACACATTACATGTAAATCTTAACGAATAAATAATTGTAACTCAAAAACTTAATAAGATGTGTAATTAAATTATGATACAATTTAAATAGACAAGATGTTATTTTTGTTATTTCTTCATGGATGCTGTTTTTTTTCTTTTATATCCGTTAAGTTTCTTGTATTATTTCTTTTATATCCATTAAGATTCTTGCATTATATTATGTTCTATATCCATTAAGTTTCTTGCATTATATTGTAATTATTCACAAAATTTTTTCTATAACTTTTTTATAACAAACTTGATGTTAAAAATCTGCAAATGTAAAGTAAAACGCGCTTAATTTGTTTTTTTAACTTAAATAAGATAAATCAACGAAAACAATCTAGAAAAGTATGACTATATAAATGTTTAACTTTTTAACAAAATACTCTCTCTCTCTCTCATTCTTTTAACAATTAGTAAATTATTATCTATTATGCTATTTTGCAATTTACACTGGAATATATTCGTCATCGTCATGATTCTGATATATAAGTAATTCAAAAATTGTAAAGTATCAGTCATGATTATTCTAATAGAAAATACCTCATGTCATTTCTTCTTTGAAACAATTCGTATTTTCGTACGTATTACGAAAGAAGACATGCATGGTAGTTTCCCAGGTAGCACATGTTGGTTTATATACGTTTCATATACGTTTTCTAAACGTATCTAATATTTTATAACCGTTTAGAAAACGTGTATAAAACCCACATGTGCTACTTGGGTTATTGGTCCACAAAATAGTAATCACTAGAAGTATAGTTTAACTAACTAACACTGGAAACTCTTAATATAATAAACGTTTTATTCCAAGTCCAAATTCCACGTTGTCTTAAAAGGAACGTTTCTCCACAAGAAAGCATGCCGCGTGAAAGAATTATAATCGGATTTTTTCTTGAATGATACTGTTGTAGTGTTCATCAGTCATTCTTACGAAGGTATCATTGTTGAGGAAATAAATTGGATCTTTAACCTGCAAAAATTATTATTCTTATAACTATCGCTTCTATTTTAAAGATTAGAACAGATAGGATAGAACTTGCCTTTTTAATATCAAAAGTATCTCGTTGGAGATCCTTCTTTTTCAGTTTAAATGTTCCTGTACACAAACAAAATAAATCATAACATTACAAATACAATCCGGCTTAAGACGTCAACAATAAATTTAGATTCGTTACCAGTCATTGGCAGTTCTGACAGAATACGAATGAAACGAGGTATGGCGTAGGTCGGCAAAACTTTCTTCAACTTTCCTACCAATCCTTTCAAGTCCAAGGAATTTTCTGGGTCGTATATAGCCACCATTCCTGCTTTTCCCTCGTTTCCAGGCACCTAAATGCATAATTATGCATGATAACAGATTTTCATCAATAACATTACCTTTAACTTTGAAACTGTTTGTAACAATTCAGAAACTTCTAGACTTCAGAAATTATCGATATGAATTGATACTTTATTATCTACATTTTTCTCATTGTCAGGCAAAATCGATTATTTTACGGGTAAATTGTAAATAATGACATTTACCTCGACACCATATACAGTTGCATCTTTGAGGCCTATCACATTACTTACGACGGCTTCCACTTCCGAGGTAGCAACATTTTCACCTCGCCACCTAATATTTCAATTTCAAGAGTGATATGTATATGAATGATATGCATGTAATAATGTAATTAGCCAAATTCTTATTTATTTGCTAATTTTATTCTAAAAAATATTTATAATTTAATAATTTTTAAATTGGTATGATCTATATTAATTGGTATTAAGAGTATTTACCTGAATGTATCACCAGTTCTGTCCTTAAAGTAAAAGTATCCAAGTTCATCCATAACTAAAATATCACCTGTTTAGAGGGAAAATTTAATTAAATCTCTCTCTCTCTCATCTATATATATAATTATTCCTAATGAATCATATAGACTGTGCTGTGTTTTATGTTATCACTGACCAGAATTGAAAACGCGATCGCCCTTCTTGAAGACATCACGTATAATCTTTTGCTCTGAGGCCTTCTTATCCGCGTAGCCGCTGAAGTCGTTTATCACTTTGTTTGGATTAATTTTGCCCACAAAAACACCAGACTCACCTAAAAACAAATAATATAAAAATAATATATAGTTATATGTATACTGTTTATCTTATCTGTATGTTTAACTGTAAAGTACTATCTGTGAATTTACCATTTTTAATTAGTATCATTTTTAATAAAAATATCATTTTTAATAAAAGTACTTTAGCTAACAAAATTGTATGCTATAATATTATCCAATTATATTAGATAATTCATTCAACAAATTATGAAAGAGGCTCAGTAGAAAATCTATTTATTTTAATTATTATACTGAAAATTAAATCCGCTGCATTAACGGAGGAAAAAAGAAAAAATTTTGTCTAGAATATTGAAATCTTTAAAGTGTTTTTTTATGACATAAAATTTCGATGATACGTACCAGGTTTACAAGGTATGCAGAATCCATCTGATCCTCTCAATAACTCCCCTGTTTCTTCATCAATTTTCAACAATGCAACAGGATATAAGCTGCTAGCATATCTTGGTATGAAACCAACAGCACCAATTTTATTGTCAATGTTGACTGCAAATTAATAATATGATTATATAAATATTTCTGAAAATAACTACACACACTTGACAATTGTAAAATGCCAACAGTTATTACTAATTATTGTGAATAATTATTTATTAAAAGAAACTTAAGCACACATTAGCAATTCCCGTAAAGATAAATTTATTATTTACGCAGAAGGAAATTTATTATTTATGTTCAAAATTTATTGTATTTAAGACATGGATTTAATAAAAACTTCTTTTGAAATTAACTGAAAGGTCAAGTAGATGAGTTACCGAGATTTGAGTTTCCTTCAGTGGCTCCATAAAATTCGCCTATTTGCTTCACGCCAAATCTTTTAACAAAAGATTCCCAAATTTGCGGCCTCAGACCATTTCCGAACATTAGACGCACTTTATGCTTCGTATCATGCTCGCTTGGTGGGACTGTAAGAAGAAAACGGCAGAGCTCTCCAATATATTGCGCTACCTAAAATAAAAATATAATTTTTTATTATTAAAGTAATTAAAGTAAAGAGTAAAGTCTGTACGACGTGAATTCTTGGTTAAACAACAGTCAATTCTGTTGTCCTTTCATCATTATATTTATAAGAGTGAAAATTCTTTGACATAAAACAATTGATCATGATCTCATTAATGATTAAAAACGATAACACCATGGAAGTCAGTTCCCTCCTTTGTTTAGAAAGTTACGAAAGGACTACAACAATATTAGATATGATAAGATATGAATATTAGAAAATATGTAAAGATTCAAGATACACTACCGGTATTCAAAAGTATTTTACCACCAACAAAATTTTACCACCAACGAGCTATTGCTCGTATCGAATATCCTTCCTGACGTAATGCCACTATCACAGCACGTTCTTCATTAGTAATTTCACGTTTCTTTGTCATATTTTTAACTATAATACGCACTAAACAGAATTAGCTTGACATATGGTATGTCTCGAAAACCGTGGGTTACTAACGAATATCGAGTATCAAATAATGATGCAGAAGTCTAAAATAGTTGGTATGTAATGTTGCTGTTTACATACATACTTCGTGTGCAAAACTGAAGGTCACTAACGCCTATTTCACGTTTCTGTGATCAGTCTCTACATATTCAATATTTAAGAGCTTTTACCAGTAAAATCGAACATTACTACAATGTCTCTGTTATATAAAATGAAATACAAATAAAGGGAACTAATGTTTATGTAGATTTTAACATAAGATTACGTAGTATATAGGTGGTAAAATACTTTTGACCGGTAGTGTATATTTAACGAATATTTTTCAACGTAGATCTTTCCTACAGGAAACATTCGAAAAAGAATCAAATTTCACGCAATTTTTGTGTATATACGTCTTGCACTGAACTGTGACTTTCTAAAAATTAGAGAACTATAAAATTATATAAAAAATAGAGTGATCTTACAGTACATTCGTAATGAACGCAATCCGACCAATAATTGGATGCACTAAATTTTTTACGAAGTACGACAGTGACGCCTCCAATGAGTGCTTGACCAGCTCCAAGTATGCCACCTGCAGTATGATAAAGAGGCAGAGGATTGTAAATTCGATCATCCGAGTGTAGATTAAGCATTGAGTTCACGCCACATGTCATTAACATGTACCTGAAAACGCAAAAACAGTATACGCAAGTTATTAACAATTTTTATTTCTCTATTTGAAACAATACGCACAAAGAAGTGCAGAAAAATATTTTATGCTAACAGATTGATTTTTGATAACATTAGAAAATATAAAATGTTTATGTCAATATATATATTATTAATAATAAGATTATATATAAGTACTATTTTCCTATTTAAACCTCAATACTTACAATTAGTGAGAATTTTAAGCAGAATTTATAGTAGATTTTAAGATATTTATTCTTAGTCTGGCGATAATTCTAATTGAAGTTTATTAACGTAGTGTCTAATCAGAGTTTATTAGAGTTTATTAAAGTAGGCACGCAGCTAGATGAACTTCAACCGTCGAGACATGGCTAAGTATAAAGAACTAAAAAAGTGAGAGAAAGATAAAAAATTGTATACTATTAATTTCTTATTATCACTCTCATAACAATAGAAATACATAGTCAATAAACGAGAAACATAAATTAAGAATACATTTAATTTTATAAATAGTTGATCTAAAAAACGAATTACTCATTTACTGGTCATTACTATTACAATTATCATATATGTATACGTCGCATTTCTGACAAGTTCGTATATTCAATAGTGCATTAATGATTTTTCGTGCATAACTAATCAGTCTATGAGATCTCACCTCAAATTATTGATAACAGCAGCTTTTGGCATTCCCGTCGTACCAGACGTATAAATATAAATTAATTTGTCCCGGGGACTGGTATGGTCAAGTTGGACGATGAGAGGTCCAGAGTCAATACTGCTGATTTTTTTGTTAATGTCGACCGCACCTTCCAAAATCGGCGTGTTCGCCAACTCCGACCATTGATGAAGCTCAACATCAGGTATTTTATCCTTGATGTCACGGATCGCTATACACGATATGCTTCAATAATATTTGCAATGCAAACGAGAAATTTAGATTTTTTCATTCATATAATAGAAAGTGCACTTAGAAAGTGTATTCGCCGGAGAAAATTCAGTAGTCACGGTCAATATATTTATATGATTAAGAGTATGGATATTGACATCGATATGTGTGTATGTGAGTGTGTATTCTACTAAAATGTGCAAGGTACGCGGAAGTCTATGTCAATATTAGAAAGGTTAACGGTTCTTAACTGTACAGTTATGCAGTTACAAAATCTTTTAAAAATGCATTAATAGTTTTAATTGGTCAAAAGTAATTGAGAATCAATATTAGTTTTACTGTAAAACGCAATCGCTTTATTTTCACGTATTCTTCACAGACGAAATATAAGACAATAATTATTTGTCGTGTGGCAGATGTAATAGAATTGTCAGTTAGAGAATCTTAATATTAATATCATTAATTCTCCATTATTAATATTACTTATACAGGGTGTCCGAGAAGTCACGACTCGATTCAAAGGTGGAGGTAAATTAGGTCAAACGAAAAAGAAAAATCATGTACCATTTTGCAAAATTCATTAATTTTAATTAATTACTCAATAACTATTGCGAATTTTGCAAAATGGTACATGATTTTTCTTTTTCGTTTGACCTAATCTACCTCCACCTTTGAGTCGGGTCGTGACTTCTCGAACACCCTGTATACTATGTATATAATGTAATATATTCTTTTTTATACAGCAATAAGTGATAACATCATGCATATCTTTTTTAAAAATAAAACTGTTCATAAAATGAGCGGAAAGCTGCAGATATGTGAAGCAATTTTGTATAGTATAATTTTTATTCTTATAATATATATTATATCATTCATATAATTATAACAATTTTGTATAGTATAATTTTTATTCTTATCATATATTATATAATTCATATAATTATATCTTTTTAAAATTATATATTATTATCTTTTTTCTAATTTGTGAATTAATTGTGAATGGTGTAATTGTGAAAATTTAATGATGATTTAATGATAACGATATATTACAAATTAAGTAAAATTAAATAAAAGCTAATAGAAATTAATAATATAATATACTTATAAATAAAACTGCCATTTTTCTATCAATTAGTTTTTAATTTTCTATTAATTTTTAAAATTACAAATAGCTATTTGTAATTTGGAGAACTCACCGTCCTTAAGTTCCGACCCGAAAATGACAGCTTTGCAGCCGGCAGCGTTAATGCTGTGCAGAAGTACATCACGACGAAGATTCGTGTTGATTAAAGCCGCTACGTAACCAGCTTTGCTAAGACCCAACCAAGTAGCAATATATTCAGGACGATTCTCCATAAAGACAGCTACACTATCAAACTGAGAAAATGGCCTGGTGCGGAAGTAACGTCCTATGCGATTGCTGTAGTCTTCCAACTGCATGCCATTTATACGTAAAAGATTATTATTATGCGCGCATGTAATACTCCAAAACAATATAATCAAGGATTTAATCAGTTGTTTTTCCATTTTACCAATAACGTAAATTGTGAATAATTAATATCTCAAGCTCGTTATTTGCAAAGCAGTATAAAAAAAGTAAGGGCCAATGATCGAGCGTATAAAGTTGTTGTGAAAGCAATATATTACTCTTAAAAAAGAAACAAAGTAATACAAAGCAACAATAAATTGTGAAATTCGTAACATCTCTTAATTATTTTCTTATTTTTGTAACACATTGTTAATTCAAAAGGTACATTCAATGTATTTGTAAACTAGTATTCCTGCGCATAAAACTTGACAAACTTAATAATTTCACAAACATTGTCTTAGTGATTTCTTTTTCCAGAAAAATAAATATAGTTATAGCAAAAAATTGCTATAACTATATGCACTTATATGTACATACTGCAGTTGTAATAACTGCCATCAGTTAATTAAATCTAATAGACTCGCCTTGACAATCATCGACGCAAGTGCTAAATGCGCAGTGCAGTACAAATGTACGAATACAAACGGTCTATGCGTCAGATATTACCTGTTCATATGTCCATTCTTTGTCCTCGAAGATGTAAGCGATTTTATTCGGATGGGCTGCCGCATACTTTGAGAAAACCTTTGCGACGGTATATTCACGTTTTTCCCACCACCAAAGAAGTAAGTTAACTTGAAAAAATCGAAAAGCACCCCTACACAAAACAAAAAATTCGAAATCAACCTAAATTATTAATGTGATTTATAAAATATCTATAAAACATTTACACATTTCAACTATTTATCATTTTTATATATGTTTATCAATAGCATCCTTCCTTCCTAATCGAGACAAATACATTAATCAAATTCTATTGGCAAATTAAATATCAAAAATTTTAATTTAGTATACAAAGACGTTAAAATTATAGAAGTTAAAATTATTTTCATGATAAATAAATGTATAATAGTATTATTTTTTTCTCTTTTTCTAATTACAAAATAAAATTAAACAAAATGCATATTAAAAACAAATAATTGAATAATAAAATGAACAACTAAAATAATTATTAAAAAATTTATATATACTTATAATACATCTTAAAAAAATAAGAGTTAAAAAGAATTTATCAGGATAAATTATATCAATTTTTGGTTTTATAAAACCAAAATACAAAAAAAGAATTGAAGTTTCAAAAGCTAGCATATGTTTTTTAAATTGATAATACATTCTTCGTTCTTGGTCCCCTCACGTAATGCCTTTTTCTATCGCAATTGGTTAATATTGCCATACGACTCGCGCGTGATGTATGTCACGCAAACGCAACTGCTCTATTGTCGCTCATTTAACACCTGGCAAAATATCAAAAATGTGATTTTGTTGTCGTGATTTTTGCGAAAAATATCTTTAAATAAAACTGTATCTGCTAATTTAATGTAATCATGTGTAATTACTGCTAATTGATTGAATGTTATCTTCACTGATATAACATTGTTGGAAAAAAGTTAAAGTAAAGACTAATTTAGTACCACTAGATGATAATTTTTTATATCTACAAGTTAATTGATTTAAATCGTGACCTCTTGTTATCGAGAATGTAAATTGCGTGCTACATAATTAATTATAATTAACTGATACTTTAAATAGTATGTATATTTTTTAAATTCTAATTGTATATTGTAAAAAGAAAGATAGAGAGATAGAGATTTTTAAATTGAAAATTGCAGATGTGCTATGTTATTATAAAACAAAATTCTCTCTTCAAATTGAGATTACTATATAGGAAGCGGACATTGATAACTCGCTGCTTAAATTACGAATGTAAAAATTGATAAGAGATAAATAAAAGTATCCCTTGGGTCATATATACAGTTATGTGCAAAATAATAGCACCGGCTTAAAAAAGGAATCCCAAATTTTTATGTTTCCTCCACCATGCTTAACTATTTTGGCTGTTTATCTAAGATTAAATTCTGACTTTTGTGATCATATAAAAATAAAAAAAAATAAAAGTGGTTCAGTAAAAAAAAGGAAAAATTTATGAAACTTCAAATGCTTGTAACACAGTTAATATTTGGTATCGAGGTACTTAAAAAACGAAAATGAAGCTTGAAGTCTGTATTTTGAGAAACTTATAATGCCGATTGCGTGGGATGAATAGTTTTTCAATGGCGGATAACAGAGTGGGAGGAAGGACATGTTCCTGAGGTAATTCTAAAATAAAAATTCTAATACAAAAATGTCGAGGCTATAATATTTTTCAAATTATAAACGATTAAAGTTGACGAATTGTAGAGGCTAACGTTCGCGCGCTCAGGCATGGTACAACGCACAGTGGTAAACAGGGACATTCGTCGTCCTTTTTTCTTATATGTATGTAATATCATTATTGAGATTACATACATATGCAATAATAACAAGATTCTTCTATTCTACTATTTGAATAAGTTTTTATTCTTTGTATTTGCAGATAAGTATTTTTAGAACAGAAATGGGATTGAAAAGAGAAATTCATTTCATAATTCTGGAATTTAAAGAGAATTCTTTCTGGATTCTCTTTGCTATCTGGGAATACATTTTTTATGAGAAGCAAGCTGTCACATTTAACATTTCTTTAGATTTAGAAATTTACACTGCTGATTTCATGTCTTATATGTATAAATTCACGCATATATGTGTATATATATAAATAGGGACAGGCACCTTAATTCGGTACAATTCTGTTCTAATGCGTAAAATTTTGCAACCGAATTTTGATGTAAATTAATTCTGATTTTTGCATTACGCCTTCTAATAACCCCGTTTTCCATAAAAAATTAAAAACGTAGAATTTTTTATCCAAACGCCCGTGATTGCGACAGAAAGTGAAAAGTTTGAGACACCCAAATACAGTTAATTTCAGAAACGCTGCAAAAAGGTTTCTCGTATGGAAGTGCCATTTGTCGGAGCGTACTGCTTTTTTAACATATGATAACTCAGTATCTCCCGGACACATAAAAAGCTTTTTATGAGATTCTCGCCTGTGCAAAAGCAAATTAAAATTTTTACCATCCGGAAGTGGAATGGTGTTCGGGAGATTCTGAGTTATCATATATTAAAAAAGCAGTACGCTCCGACATATTTCAGATATTTGAAATATATATATATATTTCAGATATTTGAAATATATTGAAATATATATATCAGAAATATTTCAGATATTTGAAATATATTGAAATATATATATATATATATATATATTTTTTTTTTTTTTTTAAATATCTGAAATATTTCTGTGCAGTGCTACTATTTTGTACCCATAACTGTAGCATATTGTGACCGTATCTGATAACCCTTCATTGATTATTCTTATTGATTTACGTCTATCTTGAAAGCTTTATGATTGCTCTTATGTGATACATTTCATATAGCATACTGTTCAAATACATTGAACAGTAATTATTAACATAATGATAAATCACTTTGTTTACTTCGTGGAAAGAACGAGGAAAAGTATCGACAAAATATTTTTAGAATTCCTATGACAGAAAGTCTACAGAAAGAAAGAAAATAAAGTACGTAATATATATGTATTGATATATTGTCGAGAACTCGCATTCTTTACTGAACTCTATGTGTTCCTTATTGTTTACTGTTTCTCCTCTTGAGCTGCTCTCCTATTACTTTACATATATGTAACTATGTGATGTGTACAGAGAAAAAGTTTTATCGACATAAATATACTAGCTGATTCCTCTTAAGATTAAATAAATTCCAATAAAAAACGTCAATTTATACATAATAATCAACAAATAAAATCGGTTTATTAAGGTAAACGTCCCAATGACCGGACATGAACCTATATCCGGACACTTACACAAAAACTTGTTATTATTAATCTCAAATGCTTCTGTGTAATTTTTAAATATTTAAAGATTACACACACACACACACACACACACACACACACACACACACACACAATTAAATTTTAATATTATAATAAAAAAAGCATTTGAGATTAATAATAATAAGTTTTTGTGTAAGTGTTCGGATATAGGTTTATGTCCGGTCATTGGGACGTTTACCTTACTAGAGAAACATTAAATCTTGGCCATTTCGATTACTTTGCAGTCATGTGTCAATGAATAATTTTATCTATAAAATAGTACATTTATTGCCAGTTAAAATTATAATTTCACACACACAAATAATAATACAAATAATAAAAAATATATAACAAATTTGCAGTTACATTTATCAATAACAAGTTTAATTTTCATTATTAATATCGCTAATAACAACAACCGAAAATTTCAATTAAGAAAAAACCTACTCAACATAACAAAGCAAAAGATTGTTAAAATAATCTTTCTGTACATTCGGCATGTTTACAATTTGAAAGCAAAAATCAGAAATACAGAGTGGTAACAGGGTGTACCTACATTTATTTATTTTTCGCAACATGAGAGTGTTAAGTTAACGCTTTGTAAATCTTAATCGCTTTCAACATCATTATATGAAATGCGTATGAGCGTGAATTGCTTTCGTAATGCGATCTTTGTACTGGTTGACACGTAATATTCCGCGCGACCAATGTACTACACATAATATACATCGTTGAGACTAAAGCAATTCGAGACTGGCCATTCCGTATGTCATACTCATAATAATCGCGTACATAATAATCGTTACTGGAATTTCATCCATTTATTCTTGTAAAAAGTAATTTAAAAGGGATAATTAAAGCGAAAAAACGTAAAAATAATACAATTAATATTCTATTTTGTTTATTGTAATTATTTTATATATTTTACATACAGATATTTTTCTGATTTGATATTGAGAAGCATATACTTGCAAGTCTAATAAAAGCTATTTTTTAAAAGAAACAAGTTCACTTCCTAATAATAATGTATGCATGTAGCTATAACTTATAGCATTCTTTGAAATTAATACAACGAGTTTTGATTTACCCATCAGAATATGAGATTCATGAGATTTGAAAAAATTTTTATTTAACAGGTATTTTTATTTAACAGGTAGTGACTATTTTTTACTTGGCAATTTTGCAACATGCGATTAACTGCTCACGTTATAAATATGTAATAATTCTAAGATTTAACATATTCGATCTTCGAGTGTTTTATCTCTTAACACTTCGAACTTTATTATTCAACAAAGAAGATAAAAAACATGTATTAAATCGCTATTTATAGGACTAGCAAAAAGCACATAAAAGCAGACATTGTACAAATCTTATAATCAAAGATTATAAAACAATAATAATTGGAAAATTATTCAAAAAATTTACATATTGAAATAAATTATTTTAACAGATTGTTTAACATTTTTTACTTGTGTTGCATGCAAACATTCTTAAGTTAAGTAACATATATTATTAAACGTATGATTACACACACACAGCATTATGTAACTAAAAAAAATACTAATCAACAAATGTAAAAATTCTGAACTGATGATAAATATTAATTAAAGTTATTATATGTATACAAATAAGTTAGATATATCATCGATATATCATTAGACTATAATAATTTAATTATCTTCGTTATTTAAAACTTTAAAAAATTCAAAAACTCTATATTAAACAGAATGATACGTTAATGAAACGCTACTTACTTTATTACTATGAGTAATAGTTCTCCAAATTTTTACAAATTTTTTTATCATTATTTAATTTTAGTTCCAATTTTTTTATTATATCTTAACTAATCCAAATATAATAATTAATCTGTGTATATTAACTTCTCTATATAGTAATTATAATAATCTTAATATTTGCCTTAAAGTTTCAAGATTTGCCTTTAAGTTTGAATATGTTCTATTAAATTATAATAATATTTAAAAAATACAATTAAAAATTGATTTATAACTGTCTCTACCTCGTTATTTATAAAAATTAGTAACTAAGTAATGGTATGTGAAAGAGCCAAGAACGAGTGAAAAATAAAGGATGTTCAATTATTTATATAAGTATAATTTGTCAATGTCAAATTAATAACACATAGTGGAACAAGTTTCAACTTCACTAAGTCTTCTCATTAGCCGCGATTGTATAAAATAAGTAATATAAATCAAATCGAACGCTTACATTCTTAAGTTATGAAATAAGTTAAAGAAATTATAGTTAAAGGAATTAAGTTAAAGAAATTATAAATTTGGAATCATTGCAAACAAATACATATAAAATAAATATGAATAAAAACGATGTACAAACTATAATAGAATCAAAGGATGAGGTCATGTAGTGTCACGTGAAGTAAAAATATAAATTAAACATCATTATGGTCATAAAATGCAGAATTCAGTAGTATAAAAATTGATAAAGATTTTTATTTCATGTTGTGTACACATTGTTGTGTTCTGCATTTTAATTACTACAGTACAGTCAAAGAATGAGGTCATGTAGTGTCATGTAAAATAAAAATACAAATGAAACATTATTATGGTCATAACTTAAAATGCAGAACTATGTAGTATAAAAGTTGATAGAGATTTTTATTCATTTTTATTCATTTATCTTCTCACATTGAGTTACTTCAGCTTTTAGGAATAGTGATTTATTGGTACATCTCATGACACGAAAGATGTTTGCACGTTGGTCATATAATTTTATTCAGTAAGACGTATGTATTAATGTTTGATTTTCTCTTACTTTATTGTTGTAAGTCTCACTTTATTATCAGCCTGTGATTTACAGATTTACACTTGAAAAGGACCCAAAGCGAGGGTCGAAACGTTGTGCTAAAAATTTATTTCTACAATAAATGGGGCAGTTAGGTCGAACAAAGAGATTAATAAGTTGATAGAGATTGTTGTGCACAATATGAAATAACAATGTCTATTAATTTTTATATTACAGAATTCTGCATTTTGTACATCGTCTTTATTTATATTTATTTTATATGTATTTGTTTGCAATGACTCCGAATTTATAATTTCTTTAACAGAATGTAAGCGTTTAATTTGATTACTTATTTTATATCATCGCGGCTGATGAAGACTTATGCCCAATTTCTTCACCTTTAGATAAGTCTTATCTTCCAAATAAAATGTCTACGTCTATTTTATCTGGCATATTATCATGACTATGTCAGATAAAATAGATATAAAATTGCTTGTATATAATCATATATAAATGTAATAATCGTATAGAAAAGTTAGGTAGTTCTATATATAATTATATATAGAATATTGTATAACCTAATTGCAATTTTACTTTTTGTTATAAAGAACAAAGCAAAAATTATTTTCTACTTATACTTCTTATTATTTTTCCTATATATACAGATATAAATTATACAAGAGAAAAAAACGTAAATGGACATATATTTTATATATAATTATATATATTTATAGATATTTTTATATACAAATTTTTTTATCGGAAAATTATACTAAATTACTATTAAATTATGTATAATATGTGCTCGATTAACTCTTTGCTATTTAATAGAACATTAAAGAATTAAAAATTAAAAACTTGAATTTTAAATGCATATTATAATAAAATTCTTAAAACAAAAAGAGATATAGCAAATTACAATAGCATCTTGTAGAGCAAAAAATTATTTCTTTCTAGCACGTTGTATATTAAAATTATAAACATGTTTTGCGCGCAAGAGAGTTATATGAATACATATTATGCATTTACATATACTTCAATTCTAAAAAACAAGTTTTGAAATTTAAAGTGGCATATAAAATAACCAAGTATAAGATTATTAATGTATATACATTAATGTATATTGCGCGAATATCCTCGCTAACATCATAATTTCTCACCTATGTTATCTAAAGATAAAAGATCTATATTTTTGATATCGTTAACGTTTCAAGAATGTGACATTGCTTGAAAATCAAGAATATTATTGAAATACTATATAAGAATGGAAGACATTATGACATATTATTACATTATTTTTTTATTATTGGATATATTTTTGTATATTATATTATTATGTTACTTTGGTTTTCTGAGATTAGAAATTTTCTTGATTTTTATGTAATGAAAAGTATATAATGTTTTTAACAATATAAAATATTGTGAAATCGAACATAGTATAGAAGACTTGGCAATAACGTGTGGGTAAAAGTAAGCAATTATAAATGTAGTTCTAAGTAATTTAGATTTTTATTTTTTTTCATCGGTATGTACAGGGTGTCCCATTTTAAAGGATCCAATGCTATATCTCGCGAACCAATGATTTTATTGAAAAATGTTTCAAGTATAACTTACTCTGTTTCGAGGGGAACATCTTATGATGGATACAGGTTTTTTCTAGGTGGAGGTGTTCCTGAGATTTTAAGGTAACCTTTGTTTTTTTTAATGGAATCATATAATTTTCTTTATATAATTTAATTCCTCCAGTTATTTGGCATATAAAAGTATTAAGGTAGAGTTATCAAAAAATCAATAGTTTGCGAGATATTTTATATTTTATTCTGGTATATTTTGACATGAAATATAAAATATCTTGTAAACTGTTCGTTTTCTGATAATCGTACCTAATACTTTTATGCGTAGAATAGTGGGATGAATCAATTGATGTGAGGAAAACACATGGTTGCTTTTCAAAAAAATATGTAATTGCATATTGCAAATTGCATATTTTTTTGAAAAGCAATTATGTGTTTTTCTCACATCAATAGATTCATCCCACAATTTTACGCATAAAATAATTAAGGTACAGTTACCAAAAAATAAATCATTTACAGAATATTTTATATTTCATGTCAAAATATATCAGAATAAAATATAAAATATCTCGCAAACTATTGATTTTTTGATAACTCTACCTTAATACTTTTATATGCCAAATAACTAGAGGAATTAAATTATATAAAGAAAATCATATGATTCCATTTAAAAAAACAAAGGTCACCTTAAAATCTTTGGAATACCTCCACCTAGAAAAAACCTGTATCCACCATAAGATGTCCCCCTCGAAACAGAGTAAGTTTTACTTGAAACATTTTTCAATAAAATCATTGGTTTGCGAGATATAACACTGGATCCTTTAAAATGGGAGACCCTGTATAACATATCAATAGTTCAGTTAGCAGTTGTAATTACTAATAATATAAATTAAATTATGGCAACAAGATGGTTATTCCAATAGGAAGTCATAATTTAATAAAAGAGAGATGCATCGAGAGCTCTTATAAACTCCCCTATCTTTCACGCGCGGTGCATTCCAACGTCAAACGAAGCATTGAAGCGAATGCGACGGGCAATCATGCACCTCGGGCATTGAACGCAAATTATTAATCCATAACATAACATGAAGCACGAAAGCTTGTTCCTAGAAGCTTTAAATATATCTCTATAAAATATTCTGAGTCTTCTTCATTAATAGTTTATCTATTGCCAGTTAAATAATTTGTTACACACACACAATTACTACATTAAAAAATTAAATTCATATATATTAATAAACATATAAGTAAAACGATATATATTATATACATATAAAAACAAATATGTTGGCAATTTTTTTCAATTTTATTTAAATTGTTAAATTATTTTAGATATCATAAATGTAACGAAAAACTTCATGATACCAGCCACTTTACACCCACTTTAAATCAGATTTAGAAAATATTTTGTAGGAAATATTTTTGTAAAACATAAAATAAAATATAAAAATTATGAGATTACAGGAATACATCTCTAGACGTACTTCTTTCTAATCTGTTCTCTATTTTGAGCAACATTCGAAGGAAATTAGGGATACATCTAAGCTCGTTTCACTCACGAAAATTATCTGCTAAACAGAATACTTGAACCTATGCCCTTCTGCTCACATTTTCTCACATTCATTCATACTCACAGAATATCTCTAGGCAGCGTCTTATAGAGCACGTAGATAAAGTGCCGGCGACTTCCGGTGAGGAGAAAGCCGCCGAGCAGCAGGCTCAGTGCTGTGATGACAATCTGGTGAAGATCCGTCGTTATCATTTTCCGTTTTACGTTTCTTCGTCCTAGAACTCGGGATAATTAATCGAGCGTGCAACCCAGAAATGGCGCCAGCAGCCACCGGTTAGTCGAGTTAGCTCATAAATGACGGTCGTAAGTGTACTGTGTAAACCGGCTGAGAACTAGTAAACGCGAACGTCGTGGTGCGACTGAAACGGAATTGAAGGACGACTCAGTCATATATTGCCCATGTATCCCCCACGTCTACTATATGGACAAATCTATATGTAGTCATCGCGAACCCACCAGCTACCGTACGGATTTGCTCCGAAGCGGTGGGAGTGATAAAGCTGATATTACACTCTGCGTGTGTAACACATGCGCAAAAGCTCTTGCGAAAGCTAAGCTTCTGAAGGCGGGTGCTCCAAAAAGGAGGAAAACGCACATTCGATCTTATGATGTGGTTATACACTGAATTCCCTTCAAATAACTCTAATCGAATGGATTATTCTCTTAAGAACTCACATTCTAATAACAGAATTGTAATTATGACATTTTACACAGCAAAATAAAATGGCTTAATTGTATTTTCTGCATAGCATAGCTTAAAAGAAAGAAATTGAAATTTTATGTATCGCAAACTGATAATTAATAATATATTTTACTGATCATTGTTAGCATTAGTCGGCAACATTAATATCTTTGATAAATATTTTTAGCTATTGACGAGCTCTAGTTACACGAGTCACCATCTGTCTAGATAAGAGAACAAATAATAAAAATAATAAATAGAAGATTACCCTACTGAAAAATTTTTATTCTTAATTATGATCTCAATTATATGATCTCAATAAAAGTTTTTCAGTAGGGGCCCCTAGAAACATTGAGAATATTTTGTCCTCGCTTAATATAAATTGATTGCTGAATAATCTTCAATAAACTCGGAGCAAGATGATTAATTAAAACGTGCTGATACGACAATGCGGAGAATTCTCGTCATTGCGATTCATAGGCGTAAACAGTGATGACGATGGGCAAATCTGTTATTTTGAAGAGACCGTGGATCGTCTCACACGCCTATCGCAATTTGTAGGTCACACTATATGAAGCTTGTCACGTATAAGATTGCTCTATAACATGATCGCTTTCCATTGCGAAATTGCAAGCTTTTAATGAATTCCAATGAAGTATTTTTCATCTTTATTACAAATAGCTTGAAATTTTTCTCTGTATATGATAATAATCTATCCATTTTTGTTTACTTCCATATTTATTCGACATTTTAATAAAAAATATGGTAAAACTGCAGAATTAGGGCCTATACGAGAAATCAATTGAGAGGTGGTACATTTTATGTATTTTTACCCCCTGAATCCAAAAATATTGATAAAACTTGGGGGTCGCTTGTATTTTCTAAGATATCGTCATGAAAATGAGAAAAAAAGATAAATGTTAAGTTTGACCCGCTCACCTCAAATATCAATGAAATTATGCTTATTCGACGCGTTTTTGCTCAAAACAAAAGAATCTGATAGAAAAAAGTGTCGCTCTGCCCCGCGAAGCGAGATATTAATCGTTAAAGTTGACGACTATTCACGTTAGGAAACCTGTCATACCGACGAAATGTAGCGACATGAGCATACCCCGTTGCCACCTAGAGGAAATGGATAATCAAAAGGTATACAAAAATTATATATCCTGCATATTCAATCTGTGTAGTATTTTGGCTTTATCCGTATACAGAGATAGAATATAGGTATATTTAATCGTGTATATTCCGCACAGATTGAATATTCCTTGAGGAAATGGATATTCAAAAGTATATAGAAATTATGCATCCTGGATATTCAAAA
>NJRL01000899.1:29969-42203 GCA_003063815.1 Aphaenogaster rudis
AAACGGGTTCTACCCCGTTTACGCGGAGTGAATTATCGATAATTTGAGTAAGTTACTACAGAAGTAACACTCGCGTAAACGTAGTATAACGGGCTCTGAATATTGTATAAATATTTTTTTACATTTAGAACAAATCGAATTTATAGAGATGAAATATCCTATGAATGTTACATATTATGCTATTCTTTTACATAGGTTGGCCTGGTAAAACAATATGACTATCCCGCTGAAGAGCATAACGTCACAACAGAGGATGGTTATAATTTGATAATACACAGAATACCTGGAAGTCCATTATCGGATAACAAAAGAAAAAAGGAAGTTGTATTCATGCAGCATGGTCTTTTGGGTTCATCTGATAGTTGGGTACTGTACGGTCCTGGCAAAGATCTTGGTATGTATTTGCTGATAACATATAATCGTAAAGCGTAACGTGCGAATCAATTCAAAGCACCGTGTGAAATTTCATCATATAACATTCTTGTAAAAAGGAAACTTTCAAATCTTATAACTTGAAAATTATTAATGCCTTTATGTTATTTTGTAAATATTTATTCTTCTTCAAATTTAGTCAAATCCTTTTTTCATAAAAATACCAAGATAATAATATTTAGTATTATTTTAATATAAACTTTCAAGCTATAAATTATTGAAAATAAAGAGCTTTTTCATGAGTTAGATTTCAAAGAGGTGCAAAGAAACAATGGAACATTAGCTACTCTTTAATTTGAAGTGGAATTTGAAGCTTAATCACTAAAGTATCAAATATTAAAGTTCAAAAGTTATGAAATATAATGATGTTTTATAATGATATTTAGAAAAATTGATTTTAAATTTCAGAAAAAAATAATTGTATGTTCCCCCGCATTTCGTCGAGTTTGGCACATCCATATATTAGCTTATTATCTTGTTGCAGCATTTTTATTAGCAGATCGAGGATATGATGTATGGATTGGAAATATAAGAGGAAATACTTACTGCAGATCGCATGTGAATATGACGATATACGATCCCAAATTCTGGCAGTTTAGGTAAAACGTTACATTAAAAATTATTTTGAAAGAATATCGGACCATGTTTAAAAATCTATTTTGCAACGGAAGTACGACTTAATTACTGTCTAAAAATGAACGATATTTATATACTGAAGCAAAAGTAATCGTTACATACAATTAGAGTGTAACTACTACTAATATGAATATAAAGTTAGCAATTTCTAAAGAAGTGTATAATGAAGACGTAAAACATACGAAAATGAAAGGATACTTATAACATGTTGAATAGACATTAAAATTTGCATAGTCTTCTTTCTTACTATCAGCCAATTTATATTAACAAGGTTATAGATTTCTTATTTTTCATTCGTTTTCTCACTGTAAATTGATCGTATGCACTTGTCAAGGAGGGCGAACAAATATTTTTTGTAAAAAATATCATAATTCTTATTTTCCAGCTTTCATGAGGTAGGAACGAAAGATCTGCCGGCTATGTTCGATTACATCTTTAATTATACAGAGCAAAAAGATTTATATTATATCGGTCATTCGATGGGAACTACTTCGCTATTCGTTCTTCTGTCAACAAAACCGAAATATAATGCAAACATAAAAATGGCTATTTGTCTGGCTCCAGTTGCTTTTTGGACAAAAGTAACACCTACATTTAACGGAATTATGAACAGAATTCCAATAGTGAAGGTAAACGCCAAAATCTGCGACTTTTTATTGTAAGCAGTAGTTTTTAAAATACAATCGAAGATTAAACAAACATTATTTTTGTTACTTGATGTGCTAAAAATATTTTTATGAGCTAATACTTGAATGTTTGTTTTATATATTCTAGGAAGTTCTAGAAGAGCATGGAATATACGACATTCTTCCACAATCTTTAACGACTGTTACGCTGGCAAGAATGTTATGTAATGATAATGCGATGACTCAGATTATTTGCATTACTATAGTATTCTTATTCGTCGGTCCTGATCCAGCACAACTTAACACTGTAAGTGTTATATCATATAACGAGACACAAAACACAAATGCAATACAATGTGTATAATATGTGTAAATAGCTTTTATTATATATGAATTTTCTAACTTTTTATAATTATATAAATTTATTATGACGGCTTTATCCACTCCCTACTTCCTTTCCCTAATTAGTTATTCTATAACTTTTTATGTGTATAATTATTTTGTTATAGACATCTCTGCCAGATTTGATTTCCCATTGTCCAGCCGGTGCTTCTGTACAAACATTAGTTCATTATTACCAAAATGGTCGTATAAGTGAGTATTTCCTTTTATAATTTATATAAAGCAGTATTCTAATTGATGTATAATGTGTTACAATAAAACATTTCCATTGCCATTGTTCAAAGTAAAATATCGTTGAAAAATCTAAATTAATTTATAATTTTCTACAAATTACTTTATAATTGTGTGTATGTGTATGTAATTGTTTAATCTTCTTTTCCCAAATATACTTAAAAATTTTTTTATCTACATTTATAGATATATGATTGATACCGATTGTTGCAGATGATTTTCGAAACTATGATTACGGAATAGCTGAAAATTATAAGCGATATAAACAGAAAACACCCCCAAGTTATGATCTCAACAAGATTACTGTTCCGATGATTTTTTTTTACGCGGCAAATGATATAATTTGTACAGTGCAGGTAATAATAGTTTCCCTTTTAGTTTTTAATTGCCTAATATTTATTCACAAATAAAAGTAAAAGGTAAATTTTTACACAAATATAACGAAATGGTGATCACGTAATTGTTAACAATATGGAACAATCCATTGAATGCGGTGCAAAAACGTAAAAGGAAAAACAGTTGATTTATATTAATTGGATGATTTTTTTTCTACTCTTTATACATTTTAACCATCTCGTTATTAACACTGTCCTTTCTTTATGTTTTTAATTTTCAGAATGTGTTTGAACTTGGCAAACGCTTACCAAACGTTCTTCTAATTGAGGAAGTCCCATATAAACTCTTCAATCATGTAGATTTTTTATGGGCAATCGACGCGAAAACTCTTTTATACGATCGTATGTTAGAAGTAATGCAAAAATTTAATGCTAACCAAAATATATCTATGAAATGAATCTAATCGACGATGATAGTTTCCCCTGTAAATTAAATAGAAAAAAATAGAAAAAAATCTCTTTTTATATAACTTGAAATGTTGGTCAAAGGAGAATTATTCACACAAAAAGTCAGCAAATCGTGTGTATGTGTGTGTGTATTTTTTAATTTGCGTGAAATTTGTCAACTAATATAAAATTATTAATTATTATATTAGTCTATGCTGTGATAAGATTAAAACGAGAACAATACACTCAATATTGAATTACTATCAATTTGAATCGTAAATGGTTAAACGATATATAGATTGTATGTACATATTTCAAAATACATATCTTATATATTCCATTTTTTAATCAGATTATACCTAGTTTTGTTGCATGAAATCACAAACCAGTGCTTTCTTTAACGTTATTAAGCGAAATCACACAGTAATAACGTGAAATGAAAGATCTCCATGTTTTGAGATTATTCAAAGTCATAAAGAGAACGTTTATGTAAATGCATCGGTGTAGCCCCGATTTAATTCTGATATCTTTATATATTAAATGCATTATTACAAATACTTATTTCTGCTTAGTTATTATAAATATATGTTTACATTACATAATAGATACTACACAAACCATAAGAAAAAAAGAAGAGTCAATTCCTCTTTTTATTATAGTAATCCTAATTAATCATGTATGTGTATGTGTGCGCGCGCGCGCGTGTAATGTGTGATGAAAAAACAAACGAAGCAAAGAAGTACATTTGCAAAGAGAAAGGACATTTTTATTTCGTAAGACAAGATATCTGAAAGGCTATGCGTATCAGCATTACCGTTATTTTTATTCTAAGAAATGCAAAATGTCATTAAAGCTTCTGATCCTCCGCTATAATCATTATATTGAATTATATAAACGGAGGTTCAATTGTAATTTATTTTGACGTGTAATACAAGAAAAAAATTCGCACAATTTCTCGCTTTGAACACCACAATGTAATAGAATTAGGCCAGAAATTTTAAATTTATCAAAGTAGATCATTGATATATACGTATATCCATTTAGATGCCTTGTCTTGTAGAAAATTAAGAATAAATGAGTCAAATTTTTACAACTAGATTAAATTTTTAAAAAAATTCGAATAGCTATTTTTTAAATATCTACGGAGGATTCATAATTCATCATATTTTGCAATCAATATACATAAATGCCCCATATATATATATATGGGGCATTCACGCCAATTCGCGCGAGGGGTCAAACATCAACCTTTTTATTTTTTATGGCGGCTCATTTTTTAGCAGGTCTTGGGCGTTTTCCAGCAAGAGACACTGTGTTACACAAAGGCATCTCATTGGCTACATATTATCTAAAACATCATCTAAGATAATATGTAGCCAATGAGATGCCTTTGTGTAACACAGTGTCTCTTGTTGGAAAACGCCCCTTTACGAGTACTATACCCATGTAAGAGCGTTTCTATAATAAATGTAGCGTTTTCGAAATAGAGCCTGCGCAAAATGAGGACTGCAAAATTTTCAATCAGTTTTTTCGCCTATTAGACGTCTAAGAAAAAAATTCATACAACATAAAATACACTATTTTGATCAATTATTTTTAAAAAAATTACTCCAAATTATTATAATAATTTTTGAAACAAAGAGTAAAAAAACAAAAAATTTGAATATCTCGAAAACCCCGTTTTCTATTTTTTTGAAATTTATAGGGAATATTCTGGGGAGTATTAGAAAAATTTTAAGACCGGTCCGAAGTTGCGCAGAAAATTTGGGAATTTTTTATACATTTTTTTTGTGAGGCAGACAGGTACCGTGGCTTTACACAAATTTACGCGTGGCCTCGAGCTTCTTATACAGGGTATCTCACGTAACTCTTAACAGCTTGATGTTTCGGAAACTATGGATTTTAGAAAAAAATATTTCAGACAAAAATTGTAGGGTTTGAAAAGACGAATTTAATGATAGTATTAGTTTAATCATAAGTGGTGTTGCCAAAGTCAGGTTAAGGTCAACTTTATTTTTTTAAATAGAATAAAGATATTTTATATTTTATATCAAAATATATCAGAATAAAATATAAAATATCTCGTAAACTATTGATTTTTTGATAACTTTACCTTAATACTTTTATATGCCAAATAACTGGAGGAATTACATTATATAAAAAAAAATTATGTGATTCTATAGAAAATGGGTTTTTCCAGATATTCAAATTTTTTTGTTTTTTTACTCCATTTGTTTCAAAAATTATTATAATAATTTGGAGTAATTTTTTTTAAATAATTGATCAAAATAGCCTATTTTATGTTCTATGAATTTTTTTCATGCCCCATATACATATATATACAGGGTGTCCCGAATTTAAATGTCGAAACTTCGGGAGCGTGTAGGAGATAAATAAACTAAGAAAAAAAGTCCAGAGATGTACTCGTTTTTGCTTCATTCTGGAGAAAATCGCAAAAAAAGACAAACGTAGTTGCTTCGTTCTCGCACTGCCTCTGAAGTATTATCGTCGCTGAAATCGTACACGAAAATAATAATATTCCATTTCCTGGTGAAAACTTTTTTGTTCGTTTACATTTGTGTCTTTCTTTTATAAATTTGTCAGTTACTCATCAGAAGCCATCGAGTGAATTACTCCTGTCAGTATGCCGCGTACATATTCTAACGTTGAGTATGCTGATATGGTTTTTGCGACGGTAATGCTATGGAGGCGGTGCGACAGTATGCGCGCCGATTTCCAAACAGAAGGGTGCCGGATCGGCGAGTCATTACGTTGACTTTTAATAGGCTGCGAGAAATCGGCTTGGACGTGGAGGAATAGTATCTTGGCCACCTCGATCACCTGATCTGACACCACTGGAGTTCATTGTGTGGGGGGCCCTCAAGCAGGAAGTTTATTCGTTGCCAGTCAACTCAAGAGAGCAATTGAGAGACCGAATCGTAGCTTCAGTGCATCAAATATTACCAAATCAGTGTTTGGCTGCAACACGAGTTATTTGTACTATATGCAATGCTTGTATTGCTGCAAGAGGCCAACATTTTGAACAATATCTGCATTAAGCATGTAACAACGTGAATAAATAAGTGTGATTGAATGAGTAATAAATAAGTACAAAAGTGAAAACTACGTTTGATCTTTTTTTCCGATTTTGTCCAGAACAAAGCAAAAACGAGCATATCTCTGAAAGACTTTTTTTCTTAGTTTATCCTACCCTACACGCTCCCGAAGTTTCGACATTTAAATTCGGGACACCCTGTGTGTGTGTGTGTGTGTGTGTGTGTGTGTGTGTGTGTGTGTGTGTGTGTGTGTGTGTGCGCGTGTGCGTGTGTTTGTGCGTGCGTGCGTGTATATAGATGTTTTAATTAAGACTCAAATTAAAATTCTATTAAAATAGAATCAACTTGTAATTAAACGAAAAATATAGTTTTATTATCTATTAACTATTTGATCCCTCAAAGCTTGATTAATAATTCAAAAACTATCAGTACTTCATTATTTTTGTCGATTCCAAATTGATTAAAAAAATATTTTCCCTTTTTTTCACTACACTGTTATTTAACTCATTTATTCGGACGTATTTTATGTAAACTAAAACTAGAAATTTCGCTTATTCGGCAAAAAAATGCATTTATTGTTTTAAGTTTCATTAAAGATATTTGTTCATATATTTCAATAAATTAACTATATCTGAGCTTCTATATTCTTAACCCATCAAGAAAGAACAGTTTCTCTACTTTTAATTTACTCCTCAATCTTTATTTGTATTTCAATAGTTTGATGCACATATGTAGAACAAAAATGTTGCGCGTGTATAATCGATTTAGAGTAATGAACCAAGTGATAATAAGAAAGCGCAGGAGATAAAATCAAATTTACATGGAGGCTCAGTTCATTAAGAATATATAGTATATAGTATTAAGTAATAATATATAGTATATTAAGAATACGGAAGCTTGGTTTACGTATCTGTGTGTAAGTACGAATGTGTGCGTGTATTTAAGTTAATTATAGAAAGCAATTAGATCATTAAATTTTTAAACCATTTGCATACAATATACCTTTACATACAACATATACTTATCTCTCTGATGTGCATGCATTACACTTTAAAACATACTACTTTACAGTTTTACAAGCATAAGAAATAAGAATTTTTATAAAAAAATTAATTTTTATATACATCTTGCTAATGTAACAAGTTTCATTCTCATTGGCAAATGAGTTTTCTGCTCATTACGGTTTAAATTTATGCGTAATTATCTATTCGTTATGTAACTATCATATCTTGACTGTATTATTCAACAAAGAACACATGCGACCTTGTGGATCGCCGTCTTAGGAAACAACATGTTGCAGCAAAGGCAATTTTTTTTTCGGTACTAATTGTTAGCAGTCGCATTCAAGTGTACAATATCAAATTTGTACCTTGTCTTGACGGTTTAGTTTCTCAGGTTTTCAAATCTTGGCAATATAGTCAGTCCTAATTAATTAACATTTCTTTTCATAATGTTTAATTATCTAAAATGTATAACTTCTACGGCATTTTAGACCGTGCATTTCAACAATATTAGCCAAATGTTACAACGAAGTATCCGATGGTGGTGTACTTTCATGATGACTAATTTGACTTAGAGAATGTTGTAAAGCATCGGGCGTTAGCCATTCCTTTGGCAAACAACGTTGGAGAAACGGTACACATGAACTGAAATATGCCAGACGATTTACCCAACCAGGTATTTCCTGTCCACATAGAATCTGAAATACATTGAGTTTCATTATATTTTTTCATGTTTGTTCATTAATATCGTTAAAAAAAGCAACATACCAATGTAAACTGACTGCTAAAGTGATTACAATTTTTATTCATCAAATGATAACGGTCTCCTCTGAAATCTTTGCCTAATTCTGTAATAATTCTTGAAACATCTTCTTCTGTAAAATCTGTATATCCAATATGAACAGATTGTCTATAAAATAAAAGAATAGCATTGATTTTTCATGACATTTGTGAGAATATAATATATATATATATATATGCCTAATTTATATTTACAAAAAAACAAAAATGTACAACTTTTACCTATATCTAAACTGTTCGCCTAATTCTTCAGCCACTCTTGGCGTGATTTCAAAAATGCCACTTTTTGGTTGAGCATGACCACCGTATGCGTATTCTATAACAGATATATATTTGTGTCAAATTTTTATTTTTTTGTATTCAATTTCTTGAATATAATACATACCTGTTCCATATATTTCCACCCCAGAATGAAATACACCAAGACCAATAGGTGTGGTATATTCATTTATCCAATACTACAACGTGACATTTAATCAATTAAATTATATCAAGTACAACTGAAAATAATATCTTTCGGTTGTCTATTTTTTATGAATAAAATAATTTTTCGCTCTTCTAAAAGACTAATTAACTTTACAAATAAACTTACAATTAAATTTACAAAAGTCATACATAGAATGAAAATGGACATACAGATCGACAGTAACAAGCGATTCATAAGAATACTCATTTTATTTGCAACATATATTGGAAATAATGACTTACCATGTCATAAACATTAAGAATGATTGGTTCACGTGCCATTTTTGGGATCAATTCTTCGCTATCTTGTGGATAACCCAAACAACTGGGGAAGGAGAGATTACAGTTAAGGCCTGACGAAAACATCATTGGAAACTTTATAATCCACAGACTAAAGTTGGCTATTAATGTCCTAATGCACCTAACAAATAAATATACAATCTTATTATTCCATGTTATTCTCTCTCTCTCTCTCTCTCTCTCTCTCTCTCTCTCTCTCTCTCTCTCTCTCTCTCTCACTATATATATATAAAATTATTATACAACCAAATAAAATAAAAAGCTTTTGTTTTATGTATACCGATTGATTTAAGAGAAGATAAATATAAGTTGGAAGTTGTAAGATTGATTTTTAGGTTTTCTGCATATCCTGAAAATATTGTGTTTACACACAGTATTTTTATAAGTGTTAAAAATGCATGAACTAAGGATAACGCAAATACATATATATATATATATATATATATATACACGCACATACACACATGCATACGCAATATCTCTCTTTCGACGTATTATTTTTTAACGACCAATTCTTTCGTCAATTTGAAGTCGATAGTTTGTTAACAGTAATAAGCACACCTAAATAAATATTAAGTAAAAGAGGAATACCTTTGTGCCGATATAAGAGATACTCGACACTAGCACATGTAATGCTTTGTATTTAGTTGCTAGACACATCCATCCTCTTAAGACTACAAGGTTTTATTATTCGTGTATTTTGATGATTTTTCCTATCTGACTTCTTAATAACAAACTAGTTGCCCTTAGGTTGATTAAGTATCGCATGTCATTCCGACACAATCATCTCTAGTACTGAAAAAGTTCATTCGTCTTATGTTCAGAATACGAAATTTTTCTTCAAATAATAAAGAGGCATCTTCCAAAACTATTAGATATCACTGCCTTTGAGCAACCGTCTGCGTTAACTATCTTTTAACACAAATCATACATAAATAAGGAATATAAATGTTATTCGCGAAGTAACATCCTATTAAAATCCTCAAAATAATACACAACGTTTAAATTTGAGAGTTTGCTACACGGATTAAGAATTTGTTTTTTAGTATAGAATTTGTTTTTAATACCAGCATAGACTGCTGTTAAAAATTTTGCAAACGGTTCTCCAGCGATTATTCTTTCCGAAATAGGTAAATGTCACTTCTCGCTTGGTCTTGGTCTACCGTTTGAGAAACGTTTGAGGTATAAAAATGTGTTCGTCAATGCACGCCATCTATCGAGGCGCTTATAAGCATCTAAACAAGTGTAGAGAGGCGCTTTGGCCGGTATTGGCTGGGTTCCGATTCCCCACCCGAGTGCCCACAGGTATCGTTTTATCCTTGTTTAACATTCAGTAAACAACAAGGATAAAACGATACCTGAGGGCACTCGGGTGGGGAATCGGAACCCAGCCATTCATGGGTGAAGGCCTAATGCCGGTTCTACAATGAGTCGTTAGGCTAATGCAGGATTCACACTGCTTCCGACATCCGACATATGATGATCCGATATCCAATAGCAGAATTTATCTCCTAGAGAAAAAAATGTTGTTAACTAGAAACCCTAGGAAGCAAATTCTTTTATTGGCTATCGTATTATCGCACGTCGATGTCGGAAGCAGTGTGAATCCTGCATAAGATAGGGCCGGTATCACCATCTCCGATTAACTTGATCCTCCGATTAAATGTAAGAGTTGCCAACTGCAAAGCTGAAAACTGATAATCTCTTCTAATGGCCGCGTTCAGCAGACTCAACAGTTGAGCAACGTTACTAGATTTTCTATAATAAATGAAGATATAATATAGATAAATCTAGTAACGTTGCTCAACTGTTGAGTCTGCTGAACGCGGCCAATTTCTTGGCAGCTGAACCTGTAATATTACCTGTATTATTACCTGTAATATTAAATCTCTTGCTTCTTATATTTCACTCTACACTTTTTCTTTGTCGTAACAAGAATATAGGTTAGGACTTGACGACTTACTTTTTTGAATTCTTGCTGTTGGCAATTCTGGTGATAAAATTAATCGGAGGATTAAGTTAATCGGAGATGGTGATACCGGCCCATAGAACATTTCTGGAGACTCGACAACTTCTCTATTCTGCAGCCAATCAGTAGCGTCCGACGCTACTGATGCGCTATGGTATTTGCATTCTGTCCATGGCTTCTGAATTTCCAATCTACATAAAAATACATAATGCGCTATGGCTTCTGCAATCTGCCCATGGCTCCTGCAATTTTGGGCCAATTTCACCAACCACGGTTAACTTAAACGGCCGGTTATTCCATTGGAATTGACCAATCGCATTTGTCGTTAACCAAAATTAACAAACGCAATTGGTCAATTCCAATGGAATAACCGGCTGGTTAAGTTAACCGTGGTTGGTGAAATTGGCCCTTTATGTGCTTCCACCTTTAAGCCCATCGCACATGAAATTACATAGGCTGCATAAGCATAACATAAGATCGCTGGACCAATGAGCATCTTATGTAAATCAATATGGCAACTTTATGCTGGATGCTCATTGGTTTAGCGGTCTTATGTTATGGTTATGCTACGCTATGCGTTTCATGTGCGATGGGCTTTATTGTGGACCCAGCATACTGCAGTTACATCATGGCATCAGTCTAGTGTCGCACTAATGTACGCAGTTTATCAGCTGATTTTGTCAATATTCGCTAACAGATATTCTTAGGAAGACTTTGTTAATAAGTTAACGTGGAATGATAAATCCTGTCGGTCTTTAAAAAATTGGAGGATAGTAATGATGGGTCCTTTGCAGATAATTGCGCGAACCGGAAAAATCGGTATGATGTCCACATGATTTTTGTAACAAAACTGACCTTTATTGTTCTCCTTTCTTTCTCTTCCTCTTGTCTTTATTGGGATGCAGTGCCACCCTTTTATCTCAATTGTTACATCAACTGATCTTTGAACAAAAGATTATCTTTAATTTTGGTTAAATTTAAAGATTCCTTATTACAAGCTTTTATATATATATAGATTACAATTTATACATACAATTACTCTTTTCTTGCTATTTTTATTATATTCATTTTTTAAATATATTTTTTAAATATATGTAATTATACTGCTAATTTATAGAATCATTCAATTTGTAATAGAAAAACTTTCTTAATGTCTGTAATAAATAATAATAATTATAAATGTTTCAGCTCCAAGATTTGTTCGGGTTGTTCCAAATGGAGTGAGCATGTACTTGAGTCGAAGTAAATATTACTATGTAAATGAAGAAAAAGACAAAGATTGGGGAGATATTATGGAAGCTGCAACTACACATATGTTTTTTCTTGAAATTTTTCGAGGATTTGGGCTTGTTTTGTCTCAAGTATTTAGAGAACCAGCAACGATAAATTATCCTTTTGAAAAAGGACCTTTGAGTCCTAGATTTAGGGGAGAACATGCGCTAAGAAGGTATGTGTATTTATACATGTGTATATATGTAAGCCAAAAATTATTTCAAATACTTTTATGTTATATATATATATATATATATATAT
>NJRL01000899.1:42303-53024 GCA_003063815.1 Aphaenogaster rudis
TATGTGCTTCCACCTTTAAGCCCATCGCACATGAAATTACATAGGCTGCATAAGCATAACATAAGATCGCTGGACCAATGAGCATCTTATGTAAATCAATATGGCAACTTTATGCTGGATGCTCATTGGTTTAGCGGTCTTATGTTATGGTTATGCTACGCTATGCGTTTCATGTGCGATGGGCTTTATTGTGGACCCAGCATACTGCAGTTACATCATGGCATCAGTCTAGTGTCGCACTAATGTACGCAGTTTATCAGCTGATTTTGTCAATATTCGCTAACAGATATTCTTAGGAAGACTTTGTTAATAAGTTAACGTGGAATGATAAATCCTGTCGGTCTTTAAAAAATTGGAGGATAGTAATGATGGGTCCTTTGCAGATAATTGCGCGAACCGGAAAAATCGGTATGATGTCCACATGATTTTTGTAACAAAACTGACCTTTATTGTTCTCCTTTCTTTCTCTTCCTCTTGTCTTTATTGGGATGCAGTGCCACCCTTTTATCTCAATTGTTACATCAACTGATCTTTGAACAAAAGATTATCTTTAATTTTGGTTAAATTTAAAGATTCCTTATTACAAGCTTTTATATATATATAGATTACAATTTATACATACAATTACTCTTTTCTTGCTATTTTTATTATATTCATTTTTTAAATATATTTTTTAAATATATGTAATTATACTGCTAATTTATAGAATCATTCAATTTGTAATAGAAAAACTTTCTTAATGTCTGTAATAAATAATAATAATTATAAATGTTTCAGCTCCAAGATTTGTTCGGGTTGTTCCAAATGGAGTGAGCATGTACTTGAGTCGAAGTAAATATTACTATGTAAATGAAGAAAAAGACAAAGATTGGGGAGATATTATGGAAGCTGCAACTACACATATGTTTTTTCTTGAAATTTTTCGAGGATTTGGGCTTGTTTTGTCTCAAGTATTTAGAGAACCAGCAACGATAAATTATCCTTTTGAAAAAGGACCTTTGAGTCCTAGATTTAGGGGAGAACATGCGCTAAGAAGGTATGTGTATTTATACATGTGTATATATGTAAGCCAAAAATTATTTCAAATACTTTTATGTTATATATATATATATATATATATATATATATATATATATTTATATTATTATATATTTTTTGATATTAATAATTTTTAGTATATGCTCTTTTATAATAATTAAATATAATATTTATTTATAACAATAACTTATTTTCTATACATCTTCAAATTTTTAAGACATTTTATTTTGGTACAAGCGTCAATGTTGTGAAAAGACAAAAATATAAATTACAGTTTTCCAAATATAAGATATTTAAGCGTTAAATTCATTGATTCTTTTGGGAATCCTTTAGGTATCCTTCTGGGGAAGAAAGATGTATCGCTTGTAAATTATGTGAAGCAATATGTCCTGCGCAAGCTATTACAATTGAGGCAGAAGAAAGGGCAGATGGATCTCGACGGACTACAAGATATGACATTGATATGTCAAAATGTATTTATTGTGGTTTTTGCCAAGAAGCTTGTCCAGTAGATGCTATTGTTGAGGTATTCAAGTTCTATTGTTAATTGAAAGATAGATAAAATAACAAGTAGGTTTAATAAAAAGATGAGAATTTTATAGAATTAATAAATGAAAAATATTTCACAGGGTCCCAACTTTGAATTTTCAACTGAAACTCATGAGGAAATGCTGTACAATAAGGAAAAGCTTTTAAATAATGGAGATAAGTGGGAATCTGAAATTGCTAGTAATATCCATGCTGATCATTTGTATCGCTAAACATTGTGTTGTAATGTAGTCACACATAATTAATGATCAAGTAAAAAGGTACGGAATTGAATATTAAAGAGAATTCTTTTCCTACCGCTAGACATAATATATGAAAATGTTTGAGGGCAGGCCAAATAAAAGGATGTGTAGTTAAATGTGTGTACTTTTTTAACAAATGTTTATTTTACGCAATGAAATACTTAAAATAGTAGGGTAAAATAGAAAGGCAGGTGTGAAGCTAGATCAGCTAAGCTGATTCCTAACGTCACCTACTAGATCTAAAGCCAGCGGCACACGGAGCGTTTTTTCCTGCTGGATTTCTTGCGATCTAGTAAATTACTAGAAATCCTGCGTGCTGAGTGGTGCAATTATAGTAATTTACTAGATCGCAAGCAATCCAGTAAGAAAAAACGCTCCGTGTGCCGCTGGCTTAAAACACTATTCATTGCAAGATTCATTCCCCGCTGGTCTTGGAGGTTAAAACAGAATCGGGCGTTATCGACAGAACTTACAATTGGAGATGCTGTGTTATCGATAGGGTTTAGTACTAGTTTGTAAAATGTGCCACCGAACTCCGTGCGCGGTGCAATCATGCGATGCACAAATGCTTATGTCCTTCTTTGAAAACTATCTTATGTATCTGATTCTTTTTAGTTATAAATACTATGAAAATAAATAGTATGTAAGCGCAAAATATTCAACCAACTACATCCACAGTAATATTATTTAGGAAGTTGGATGTATTTTTAGTTAGGAAACAATTCGTTTTTAATTGTCAATAGTATGACTGGGTTACTTGCATTCTGCATAGTCTTTTTAATCCTTTATTGTTTTTTTACCCGGTAAGTGTTGGAATTTACACAAAAGTAATGTCAGCTTACAATTAAGCGTCGTCTACAATACGTGGAGTAAGCGTGGAGTAAGAAGTAAGAGTAAGAGGGATCCAATTATAGGCGCTGGAGTAAGGGCATGAGCGAATTAAATTTATTTTATTTCCTAATCCTACTCTTACTCTTACGCTTACTTCTATTGTAGACCACGCATAAAATAATTATACATCACAATTGTCTGTTCAACAGAGTGGTACCAAGGCTGTTAGCATGGATAGTGAAACGTCGTTATAAAATTCACTTGCGAGTAGGTCATATATCTGTACCTTATTTTATCTTCCGTGATGTCAATGTAACTAAAAATGGCTTTACATTGGTGAGTTTTTCAAGTCACAGCGTATGAATATTATATGTAATGCGATATAATAAAAACGATATTTATTTTTAGCAAATTGAAGAAATAAGCATACGCAGCAGTTTGCTTAGTAGTGACGTAGCAAAACTGTTAGCTGTTGTTATGAGAGATGTCAGAATAAATAAGGATGTCCCAGTTGGTCCAACGTGTAAGATAAAACAGTCTAATGAATTATTAGATTTTAGAAACAAGAAAATACCTCCGATTATAATAAAATGTGTCCAGGTACATGTGCAATGTTAAGATTTCAAGTTGTTATATTTTTCTGTATTATAAAACTCGTTACACGGACTACACCTTTATTGATGGCTTTATCGATGATTTTTTTCAGTTTACAGCTGTACATGTAGAAAACGTAAGTCTACTGGCTCTTGGCAATGGCTGGTTGGCTAATGGAAATGCAGAAAGCCTAAGCTTGGATGGGAGTATTGTACACGGTGCACGTACACTTTTAGCCTCTGCCTCTATTGTTGGTGGAACTATGAAACTACTGCGACACGCTTCAGATGCGTGTCTCTCTCAAATAACATTTGCTGGAACAGTAGAAGCCACGTTTAAAGCTCAAGGAGAGCTTTCGGTCGAGGTATTAATAACATCACAAATTTAATGCGTTAATACTTAAAAATTAATGAAAAAGGAAAACAGATAATCTTTTGATAACAATTATTACTAAAATTATAAAAATAAAATCTATTTTATACCTTTCGATAGTAAATGGATTTTTAATAAGTAAATCTGATTATCAATCGTTTTCAAAAGGAATCAAATGGGATTTAATTTACAGACATTATGTATTGGAGTAACACAAACTGAAGGATCTGGCGGTGCAGGTCTCATTCAGTTCTTGAGAGATAGAAGTTCGCTAAGTACTACGGCTTGTACATGTAACAATGTACATAGCAATTCCTCCAATAACTTAATGACTAGAATAGCACCTATTTTGCCGAAAGTAAGTCTCCTATATTGTAGACAAACAGTAATGACAAGTATTACCATAATTACTCACGCTACTCTTGTAAAGTGTTGTTAAACTGCCAATAATATTTATAGGATTTTACATTGAAAATCGGTAATTCATTGATAATAGCTGGCAGAGAGGACAGTAGTTTGGTAGGTTTAGAGGGTACCTTGAAAAGTCTTCAAATCCATGCAAAGTTTCAAGCTAATAGGACGCGATTGAATTTTACTATAGGCCTAGATGGTCTGTGTGTCCGAGGAAAGCTTCCTATATTAACTCTACATTCACTATCGATCAATACAAAGGTAAGAGTTAAGGATAGATTAGTGTGAAAGTAAACGACACGAGAGAATGGATAATTTTTAATCACTCTTATTTGCTTATGCTCAATTTTGTGTAGATGGAGGAGAACGTTTTGTGTGTTGATGTACAGCTGAATAATCTTTCGATAATGTATGATCATAGGGACTGGGAATTGTTGCTATATAATAATGAAAATGACATTTCAAAACCTGTTAGCAACATGTCGATGAAAGATAGATTACCAAATTATGAAATAACATTAAATACCGAGCTGTATGATTCTTCGTTGAACATAAAATTACCAGATGTGCAAGAAGCATCTTGTGGTGTCGCACATATGAAATTCGCCTTGAACTCGTCTACAGGTAGGCCGTACTTTTTTCTTTTATCCAAATCATGAACTGAATCTTTAATTTTTGCGATACGTTTTCTGTAACAGACAGAACAAAAAATCTAACTACAGAATTGGTCGTTGAATCTCTATATTGTGCATTAAATGGCGCCAATAACAACATCTCTGAAACCTCTCATCAATGGGGCAGCCCACTTTCCGTTGGGGTATTATTAGCGACTACTCGTAGCAACGCCATAGGAATTGCAATTGATGCTCTCATAACAGAGTGGAGTTTAGAGCTAGCGAAATTTCTCGAACAAGCTTACAAGTAATAATAAAATCATTATTCAATATTAAAGTATAGAAAGGAGAATATATGGCGCGGATGTGAAATAATTGCAAAAATAATTGTAGATGTTACCAAAAATGTCGACAACCAATGGTGAAAAAGAAGGATACGATATCACGCAACTCTATTCAATTGAATCTTAAAGTAACAAACTGCAATCTATTCTTCATTGCAGAAAACGAGCGTAAGTCTTTAATAGTGTCACGCCGCTAGAAATTGTTTCTTACGTTATACATATCTGTTTTAGTATCTATAATGATGCGTTTGGATGTAGCGACTGTGGAACAAAATATAAAGCGATTCGTATGCGTGGCAGAAGGTATGAGCGCAATAACTCTCAATAAGAACGAGCCGATTATGTGTCAACACGCGCAAGCTTTAACACATCCGTTTTTGGCAATACGAAAGTGCAAGGCTGCAATTAGTTCTGACGCCGTAAACATTAGTCTCGATGGCACTAACTTAGCATGGAGTCCTAATTTACATCTTCGTTTATTGCAATTCTGGGTGGAGTCTGAAGATTTTAGATCTATTGTCAGAAAAGAAATGAGCGCAACTCGTATCGAAGGTAATAAAGTCATGTCGTTGAATTAGCTATTTATGAATTGGTTGCGGTTAATATTTTAGTATAACTAACTCTTAGCATGGTGTGGGATAATCGCGTTCACTTTATTTGCAGAAGTGCAAAAAAAGAAACGCGTTTTGGATTTACTAGCCACAGGTGGGATCACCATCTCTATAGATATTTCTACTAAACATTTCTTGATACTGACGTCCGATCAGCTACGTTGGTCGCAGGGTGAATGGAGACTCACCTATGTTCGAGTTACCCTAGACATGGCTGACATAATTATGATCGAGGGTTTTGAATTGATTAGGATAGCCGATAATGCGGAAGTGCGGGCGGAGAGACAAAGCAACGAGGGTTTCGTGTTGGATTGGAACGATTGCTGGGCGCTGAACATCGATTCCATCAAAATTTGTTTTCCGTATGAGCATCAATTTACAAATGCGATACAAAATGAGTTGCTTAGCATCAGGAAGTGGTTGAAGGAGATTCATTCCTCGAGTATGCCTAAACGGGAGTCCTTGCCTTGCGATTTGATCATCAAAATTAAGGAGTGGACGTTTGAACTTAGCGATGATCCGTTTGAGGTACGTCTACGCGACAATTACGAGCTACTGGAAGACGAGTACAAGGAGAGCTTGAAACGGCAGGCGATGTTGGATGCCAAGGTTCAGGAACTTTGCCGCGCGCACTTGCTGCTACCGCAAGGAAAGGTCGAGGAATTATACACCAGCTTAAATAAAAAAAACGCAGAGATCTATGTGCAGAGATGGAAACAGATGCAACGGGCGGGTCCCGCGAGGACTCGATTGTTCGCATGGACCATGTTGGATCTGGAGATATTAGCCTTGGCCGATCCGTCCATAAATGGCATGGAGAAGGCGGTGAGAGCACTCCGAGAAATGGATTCAGAAACACCTTGGCCCGAGGATGGTCTGGAATTCAATACCGTGTGGGTCCGCGGGATCAGCCTGAAATGCGCCGAGTGGAAGCTCCAACTTCGTGATTTCCCGCAGCCGCTGCTCCTGGTGGAGAACCTGAATGTATGGGGCAGATTAGCCGGAGCGGAAGCTTTAGCACCACCGAGGGCCAAGAGGACCGTCAGAATTGAAATCGGCGCGCCATGGGAGGATATAGTAGTGGAAAGAGGAATGACATCTCTCAAGTATTATCATGATCTCAATTGGGACATCGACAAATTCAGATATGCGTTCGGTCCATGCTGGGAGCCGGTGATAGCGCAGTGTAATCTCAGTTTCGAAAAGATCCTTCATCCGTCGAGAGATCCAAGCCCGCCGTTGCCGTTCTGGGATAAAATGCGACTAGCTCTTCACGGCAGACTGACGCTCTGCGTAAAACAGTTGACGGTACTGTTGCACGGCTCTTTGGATCCATACAATACCACGGAAGAGATGGAACTCACATGGACTGGACTGGAGCTTGACTGGACGCAAGGGAAGATCATTATTAAGGGCGATCTCGACGTGTACGTGCGTACAGCAAGTAAATACGACGATTGTCGATTACTACATTTGCCTAATGTCAGATTGAGCGTTAAATTAGCGTGGGTATGCCTAGGCGATCCACGTGATCATCACGCCGCTATACCCTGCGCCCCGGATCGATTGCCCGAATACTCTAGCAATCAAGAACACGACTCGTTCAGGGCGTTTCGCTCTCAGAACCTAAACGTCAGCCTCTCGTTGGAGACCAAGCCGACTGGCTCGCCTACGCTGACTAGTGCGCCAACGGCGCTGCTCTACGGCAGCACGTTGAGATGGTTCGAGAATCTGAAATTAATTTTGTCAGGTGCGACGAGGCCCACAAGAAAAGGCCCGTTGTTCAAAAACATTCGGCCCAGGAAAAAACAACTCAGCAGACATTACAGGAAAGTCCGACTGACTTTAGCCTTCCATCGTTTCCACGTCAACTACTGGATGTCGTTTGCCATGCAGCGAGGCTTCGAGGTGACCGGTGGTCGAGTCGCCTGCAGCTCGGAGCACAATCTTGCGTTGCATCCGATTGATGACGGGCTGATCCATCGACCGCGGGCAGAATGGTCCATCGTGTACATGAACTGCGAACTGAGCGATGCCGAGATTTGGCTGAAAAGTGCATTGCAGGAAGACGAAATGGAGAGCGCATCGCTGCGTCAGCCGGTCGAAAAGTGTTACTGCTTGAGCGTGGCGCGCGTCAGCTACGGCAGGGAGGCGATGGTTGTTGGGGTGAGCGGTGACACGCCGATTCATCGATTGGTCGTGCACGATCTGCGCGGTGCCTGGACAAAGACCAATCGTGACGTTGCCTTCGCTCTCTTCGACTCCTTCATCAAGACTCAACAATTGAAAAAGAATTTGTCAACTGCAGCGCTCAAGGGTTTTCACAGGGACAACAGCTCGACACTCAATCCACACAAGAACCGTACCAGCAGACCGACCGTGGTCGATCAACAGGGCACCTCCACACAGGTTGTAACGCCGTCGTCCTCCGTGAAGCCGCAACAAGGAGAGGCGGCGGGAATGTTGCAGAGACTGATAGCGGAGGCCACGAACAAACCCGTGGCTTTCAGTGATGATTTGTCGGTGCAAACCAGAGGACAACAACTGCGCGGACTAGCGGCATGTCATCAGGATGACGTCTTGCATAAGAACTGGCTAAGTACGTAAAAACTCTATTCGCGTAAACGCTAGTAAATGAAAATTTTGCGTGAAGCGAAGTGTTGTATCTCGTTTGTGATAAGGACGAAAGGGCAAAGAACGAAAGATTTAATAGACATAATTCTTTTCAGTCGCTTTGGTAAACAGCCAAGTGTTATTGAAGGGCATCGAAACCCGCGGCTACGTGATTCTCTCGGCGGCTAAAGCAGAAATCCTACAGAGAGTTCATCATCCGGTTTGGAAGGAACGGTCTCTTGTTTCGAAAACGACTTGGGTCGGCTCATTAGAATGTATGCAATATTACGCCACTGTAAGCGCAAACATCGACGACAATATCGATGACAATATCATGTGGCTGACATTGGATAATATACAAGTACGTTTGTCAAAATGTGAACTTGACATGTTCAAAGCAAGCTGTATGTTTACGTCGTGTATCACATTTTAGGAGAAAGATTCTACTATTATAGCCGGCTTACCGGACGTCCCGGCTCTAGTGGGATCTGGTCAGAGCGTCGGCGGTGTAGTCAGTCAAACGGTGGGAGGCGGTGGCGGCCCTCAGCATCAATTGCAACGCATAGTGTCCCGATGCAAGTGCGAATTCTTCTACGTCGGTTACGGTCAGACCTTGGATGTGGGGTCTGTGGATCAAGTGCCGGCTCCGCCCAGGGAAGAGGTCAGTCCATGGGAGAGGAAGGATCTAACTGCGGCCGACGCGTTCACCTTGATGCATCATGATTTGGATGTGTGCACCAATTCGTTGCAATACGCAATGATCCTGGATATAGTCAACAATTTGCTGCTATATGTAGAACCGAGGCGGAAGGAGGCCTCGGAGAGGTTGCAAAGGATGAGATTCCAATTACAGTTGCATTCCGTCGAGGACCAAAAGAGGCCGATACAGCAATTACAAAACACAGTACGCGGTTTGGTGGCGAAATTGAGACGGTTGGAACGCGAGACATACTTGGTGCAGAAAGCGCTGGCCGACGAGTCCAGTCCGGAATTAATGACAGAGATGGAACGTTTGGAAGCGAGCGTATTCGAATGCAAGGAACAACTTAGCGCCAAGGCGGAGGAATTGGATGTCATGTTGAGTTGTTACAAAGAAACTACCGCTCCGGCGGCCGCGTCGACCACGCTCAAGGACAAGCCGGCCGCGGTGGCCAGGGTAGCTGAGATTTGCTTTAAACACGCACAATGGAGGCTAACGGATGCGGACGGTCAGCTGGGTATCGCCGATCTTATTCTAACCAATTTTCTTTATACGAAAACTAGCAAAACCGATGATTCGGTGGAACATCTGCTGGAACTGGGATATGTCCGGATGACGAATTTATTGCCGAATCAGATTTACACGGAAGTACTTGTACCCACGGAGTTGCAGAGCAACATGCCTGTAGACCGACAGAGAGCTCTTCGCGTCTTCTGCAGAGAAAAGGCGCCGGTAGCGGGGATTTCTGTGAAGGAACACTTTGAGATCAATGTAGTGCCTCTTACGATAGGTAAGTAAATGTATAACTTGTGTCGAATACAACAGAGCCTCACTCCTATGTGTCACATTGTATGTGACTTGTTTCGCTTTTCTTTAGGTCTGACGAAAAAGTTCTTCAATACTATGCTTAAATTTTGTTTCCCTGAGAGGGATCCGGAAGGCATAGAGGAAGCACCGGCGCCACAACGTGATTCATCCTTTTATGTACCAATCGAGAGAAGAGACGATGTGGAGAAAATGAAGGAAAGAGCGGACAAGAACAAATTGTTCATATACATTAAGATACCGGAAGTACCTGTTCGCGTATCGTACAAGGTAATACTTTATGAGCTGAAAAAAATTAAATGTCCTATCCGTTACTCTTACTCGCGAGTTATTCTTTAAAATTCAATATTATTCTTACAGGGAAACAAGGAGAAGAACCTTGAAGATGTACGTGACTTTGCACTAGTCATACCAACTTTGGAATATCATAACGTGACATGGACATGGCTTGATCTACTTTTGGCCATGAAGAGCGATTCCAGGCGTGTAATATTGAGCCAAGCCATTAAACAAAAACTGCAAATAAAACCGAGAGGTCCACCCGAGGAGTCTGCGCCGCAGGAAGAAGACAAGGCTCGTCTTTTGTTAGGTACCAGACATCTTCCTGGGGACGCGAGAAAAAAGAGCGTCTTTAAATTTAAATAATTTATACATCTGATGACTTATGTAACTATAGTAATTTATTTGTATGTAATTTATTGATAAATGTTACGTTGCGAATTTGTTTGTTTGTCATCCAATTAAATTGTATAAATAACTTTTTTAAGTCACTATATACACTACTGGTCAAAAGTATTTTACCACCAACGAGCTATTGCTCGTATCAAATATCCTTCCTGACGTAATGCCACTATCACAGCACGTTCTTCATTAGTAATTTCACGTTTCTTCGTCATATTTTTAACTATAATACGCACTAAACAGAATTAGCTTGACATGTGGTGTGTCTCGAAAACCGTGGGTTACTAACGAATATC
>NJRL01000899.1:65180-75925 GCA_003063815.1 Aphaenogaster rudis
TCTCTCTCTCTCTCTCTCTCGCTTCATCTCTTTCTCTTTCCGCCAATGTTTGGTGTTTTCATGATACGTCAGGCGGACAATTGAGAGTATAGAAAGAAAATCGTGAATGACGTGTAATATAACGTCAACCGATAATTAAAACTGATCGATTCCAAGTTTGAGGAATGTTGGTGGAACCACGTGGATGCGTTTCATCTGCCGCTTGAAGAGATCGAGTTACACAAAGTGAGGTTAGTATTTCGTTTTACTCGTACGTACATATACGTATCAAATTCGGTTTATATTTAATCGCATAGCTAGGATTACAAGCACTTTATTGCAGTTTCGCGCAAAATAATTGTGATATTTTCTGACAATTGTATTTGACAATAATTATGCGACACTCGTGACAACCAGGTAGCTAGGTTCATTGATTTATCGTTCAAGGAATAGAGTCTAACGAAGGCGCTATACAATTTCGTATCGTACCAAAATAATGGAGAAAACGAGCGTTTCGATTTGGTTACCGATTTATACATGTCGCTAGTTTTCTCTCGTTATCTCGTGCGAATTTCGCGCGAGCGTGATGAGATATGCGCGTGCTCGCATCATTTCGTCGCATGCGTGCGCGAGTCCTCGAAGCAAAGTCGCGGCGCGGCGAATGGTGAATGGTGATTGCCTAGGCCCTTGGACCGGTCTCCGCGGCAACCGCGACAATCGCGACTTATCGATTCGCTTAGGCGTCGCGCGTCGCCGCCGCCGCCGCCGCCGGCTCCAGAGTCCAGACCGCAGACGTTCCAGTTGCGGGCTGCGGGCAGTGCGGGCTGCGGCGCCTGCGGCCAGTTGTCCCAACCCAAGACCCAAGTTGCACGAATGGCGGGAGGACGTTCCTCGGTTCGCGAGACGATTCGTGGCGCCGACGAGGAACGATACGTTCGAGATTGTCCGCGAGCGTGTCGTACGATGGAACGACAAAGAGAACGCGACGAGAGGAAAACGAGGTCGCGCCGTTAGACTAACTATAAAAACAACGTTGCGTTGCGCGGAAACTTAATAGTATCGTTAACGCTGACTTTCCCAAGTGGAGAGACTTGGAAATTTTACACAGTGATCTATATGTTCGAGTTCGAAATGATCAAGGATTATTTGTCCAAGATATTTATCGAAGATATTTAGCGAACGCGGGCGTGAAAGAATAAACTGGAAATTTGTACAAAATAAGGAAGGAAGAAGCATTGAATTGAAATGATGCCGTTTCATATCGAGAAGAAAATCGGCGGTGATGAAAGATTATCATTTTTTTAAGACGATCACGTAGTAAAAAAATGAAACGGATGACAAGGGGGAAAAAGAAAAGAAGCGTCGGACCAAGTGTCGTCATAGTTGAAGAGTCAAGCTCAAATTACCGTTAATAACGAAAGAAACATAAAAAAGGACTTGATGAATAATTAAATCTTATATAATTTTTATTATAATTAAACTCTCTATAGTTTTGGCATATTAATCTTATTGTTTACCTGAAATGTAGCGTAAACGAATTTTGATCGAAACTGTAATCTTTCGCATAATTATATTCGCTGTTAATTAAATAATATTTAATAGGAAAAATCGCACGTTGAATAATGGAGTTGGATACTGAAGGAACTGTATACAGCGATGATAGAAAGATGGGAGAAAAAGAGAACGAGCCGTGAAGGGACTTGGCACAAAAACGAGGACGAGGACGAAGATAATAGCTATGTGACGTTAAACATCGATCGATATCGAGAGCGCGCTGGAGACATAAACGATAACGTATATATCTCTCGGAATAAACGAATATAGCCGAGGAAGAGCGAGAGCGAGAGCGGGAATGCTAAACGAGAGCTGTGCTAAACGAAAGCGCGCGATCGTCCGGTGCTGCTCTTGGCGGGACACGCCGCACGTGCCGCCGGAGCACAGGAGATTCCGGCGCGTTCACGGCCTGCAACTGCCGCTGCATCCTCAGCAGATTGTCGGTTGGGTGCTGCTGATCGTCGTGCTCGTCGGTACTTTCACCGTGCTGCTGGCGACGCCGCCGCTATTGCCCGATCTACGCTTCACCCTCTCGCTACTGTTCGCCGCGTTGTTCCTGCTGCACGTGTCGACTCATTTGACGGTGTTGCTGCTGGATCCGGCGGATCCAGAGGTTCGCGCTCGGCCAGCTGGCGTGGTCGTGCCGGAATTCGATCGAGCGAAGCATCGACATGTCATCGAGAACGGCCGATGCCACCTTTGCAACATAACGACGCGTGGCCGGCGCACCAAACACTGCTCCATCTGCAACAAGTGCGTGCCACGTTTCGACCACCACTGCAAGTGGCTCAACAATTGCATCGGCGGCCGTAACTATCCGGCGTTCCTGGTGTGCCTAGGGTCGACGCTCGTCGTCGCACTCGCGGTCACCGCGCTCGCCCTGGGCGAGCTTGTGCTCGTTAACGCACACTTGCTCGCCAACGACGGCGACGGCGACGACGGCGGGCCGTGGGGTAGCGGTAACGACACGAGCATGAATAACGCCAACGCCACGGCGGCACCACCGTTATTACCGGTACCCGGCACGGGTTCCCTCGTCCTCGTCACCGTCATCGGCGTCCTCTCGGCCATCGCCGCGGTTCTGCTCATACACCTCTGCTTCTTCCACGGCTATATCGCCTGCCTCGGTCTCACCACGTACGAATATGTGCGCGGTAAGCGGGAGAGAGGCATTGCCGGCGCCGCTGCTGGCTCTAGAACGACGTCTACCGCTGGTATGTGCGGTATGCCTTATTGTACCGGTGCCGATGGAGAGGACATCGACCGGATGGCATCCGGCGCGCGAGGTCTCTGTTCTCGCTTCTGCGAGAACGGTCCTTTATTTAACAACGGTACGAGCACGACGAGAATGACAATGGCGACGACGGACGTGTACGTTTGCTCGACGCACGAGGAAACGCCCGGCGGTCAAGTAACGGCGAACGGCAATGATGTCTGCTCCAAGAAGCTGCCCTCGACCAAGGGTAGCCGAAACTTTCGTCTCTGTTTCTCGTACGATTCGCGCACCACCGAGACCTCCATCCAAGTCTCCTCCTCGCAGACGACGGACGGGACAGGATCGAGAAACCACGGAGAATCGCCGGATGCCAAGTCATCCTCCACACCTTCGCCGGTGTCTTGTTGCTTCTCCATTATGAACCATCCCGATAGCAACAGGCACGACGGCAACGGGCGGAAGCGTCGCACTGGCGAACACCGTACCGAATCCGCGAAACGTTCCTGCGGAACGATGAGAAGGATACAGACTTTTCTGCAGGCTCGCCTAAGGAAGGGCTCGAGACAACGGTTGACGACCTCATCGTCGGCGATCACTCGTCATTGCGGCAACAAGATAATTCCGCAGGCAGGCAGCCCTCCGGACATCGCGCCTGCCTTAATCGAGGTTGAGGATCGGACCGTCGAAGTAATGGCGGCAGAGCTGACGACGCTACCGGATTATCCACGTCCACCGGCGAGGCTACCCGCCCTAGATCTTTCGCGCACCGTTCGCAAAATTAGAAAAGTATCTTCGAGTACCGCTGACATTTCCGTCCTAGGGCAATTGCCGCCCTCCGCGATACCTAAACAAAATCAAGCTTCCCTCCGCACACGGCGGAGCGGAAGCTTCTCCAAGAAGAGACCGCGCTTCAAGGTTGGCTCGCACGTCGTCACGCAGACCGCTCAACTGTCGCCCATACCGGAATCGGAGTTTTCGAAACCGGCTACGCCGAAATCGCCGTCGCGGTCGGGTTCTGTCTTCGCCTTCCCACCATTACACGAGTAACGTTATCAGCACCGCACCGAGGTGTTGCTTTTTAGGAATATAAAGCTCTAAATCGAATTGGAAAGAGTCCTATCAGATATATGAGTCTGTCTTTTTTGCAAAATAACATTTAATATTATTGGTAAAATTTGTGTGTGTAATATGTAAAATTAAATGTCTTAATTTGAAATAAAATATGATATAACACAAATGTGTTTGAAATAAAATTAGATTTCTTCTTGTGGACCGATTTATATATACGATGTCATTACACTTAAATAAAGCAAATAATTAAATGTTCATTGGATATGAACATCGATCCAAAACGAGTGTACCAAGTCGTACGGCGCGATTATGGTAGTAATGGTATAGTAATTCAAATTGTGCGATCTCAGTTTGTACCGATATGGCGCAACCGGTGTTACTAAACTTCATTGAATTTGTTAATTATTTTTGCCTGGAAGTGACATTATTGCATCATGGCATACACCAAGTTTCCTAAAAAAGCTAATGAATAATTTAGTTTCGAGCCTCGCGTAATCGCAAGTAATAGCATCACTTATGTGATCTTTATACTCACAGATAATGTCCACGGAGACCACGGAGTCACCTGACAAAGAGGATGCTGCCTCGAGGAAGAGGATTAACCTTTGGGAGAATTTGGGTTCACCGCGTTGCATAGTAGCGCCGATGGTAGACGCGAGCGAATTGGCATGGAGATTGCTTAGCAGGCGACACGGCGCTCAGCTCTGTTACACGCCGATGCTACACTCCTCCGTGTTCTGTCGGGATCCCAAATACAGACGAGAGGCTCTCGCTAGTACCAGCGAGGATCGTCCACTGATTGTACAGGTCTGCTTACCACAATCATGGGACTGCAATTTTGTAGACTGTAAGATTAGTCCTCAACTAGACACATATGGGATTTTTCGGGACTACAAAGGAACATTTAACAAAAGAACAATATTTAAAGGATATATTTAAATTTCCCAAAATCTCAAATATATGATCGAACAACCGTGCGACTAAAATAACACACCCGATCGAAGATTTAATAGATATTTTAAATGATGTTTCACGAACTTTTTCTTATAAGTAAATATTTTAAATGCGGAACAGAAGGAGAGAAAAAAACGTTGTTAAACATTAATTTTTGTGCAATAGTAATTTGCTTTCCAGTTTTGTGGCAATGATCCGGATATATTATTGGAAGCTGCACGCTGGGCTGAACCATATTGTGATGCAGTCGACATCAATATCGGTTGTCCTCAGGCAATTGCAAAGCGTGGACATTACGGTGCTTTCTTACAGGATGATTGGGATTTATTAAAGAAAATCGGTACGCATGTATTGTACTTATACTTCAAAAGCTTTAGACTTTAATAACAATATAATGTAATAAATCTCTTGTATATATAGTGTCGACTTTAAAGAATGGATTACGCATACCTGTCACTTGTAAATTACGGGTATTCTCAGAAATCAATCGTACTGTAGAATATGCTTGTATGCTAGAGGACACAGGTGCTAGTTTACTCACTGTCCATGGACGTACAAGAGAGCAAAAAGGTCCATTGACTGGATTAGCATCTTGGAAGCACATTAAAGCCGTAAGGTGACTATTCGTACCCGTTTATCATGAAGCATTTATTATTAATTATTCATTATTAAGTAAAAAATTCAATTTTTTCTCGAATCATTTATATATATATATATATAATACATTATGTATATATATATATATATATATATGATTCGAGAAAAAAATTGAATTTTTTACTTGATTATATATATATATGTATATATAATCGGAGATTACGGTCAAATCGCTGTATTTCGCGCCTCTTGTTCTTAGTAATTGATATGTTATTCTATGTTTAATCAGGGATGCCGTGAAAATTCCTGTGATTGCCAATGGCAACATACAATGTATGCAAGACTTACAGCGGTGCATCGAGGAAATCCAAGTGCAGGGTGTGATGTCAGCGGAAGGGAATCTTTATAATCCATACATATTCGAGTCTCGTTATCCCGCCTGTTGGGAACCTGCTCTGGAGTATCTGGAACTTGTAGAGCAATATCCGGTACCAGCTTCGTACATCCGCGGTCACTTATTTAAACTATTCCATCATGTGTATGTATTGATTTTTCGATTATGTCGAATTATAAATAGCAAAGCATAATTCTCAAACGTGCGCACAGCATGCTTTTAACTAGAGAGTAGACTTTGTCTAGCAGAAAATCAAGAAGAAAGGGAGAGCCTGGCCACCAACTCCACTATGGAAGCCTTCAAAGGTGTCACATATGCTTTGAGGAATCGTTATCTACCATATCATGAAGGACATTTGATATGGCAGACGGGAAAGACAGGTAATAATTTGATGCCTGTAAAATGTCATTCATATTCGTTACATCCGCATTAAATATCTTTTGATATGTTTAGATTATAATTTAGAGTTACCACCGTGGTTATGTCAACCGTATGTACGAGAGCCACCACAAGAATACACACAGAAATTACAGGTAGAGTCAAACATGATTAAATTTCTCTTTGAAAATAATAACAATAAAAATTTTCAGGAAGGTGCACCTCGGAAACGTGAATACAGGGACGAGGAAGGAAACGAAATATCGCGAAAACGTTCAAAAAAGCTTAAGCGGATAGCGCGTAGACCGAATAGAGCAATCTCGATTCCTAAGAGAAATTCAGATCGATGTCATGCCTGTCCGAATCCTCTGGTTAGTTGGAACACTTTCAAAATATAAACTTATCTTATTACGTAGGATATATTTCCAAAAACAACCGATATTTAAGATAACGAAACACTTTGGAGAAAAAATTGTAATGCATTGTTTTAAATTGTAGGGCTTTAAATGTGAATATAAATTATGTCGACAATGCTGTAGGAATAAGTGTTATATAGAAAATTTAGACTGTGCTGGTCACAGAAATCTAACCAAAACTAGAAGACAGATGGCGAAAGAATTCGAGGCAAAGCGTAAGGAAATTGAAAATATGACATGACGCTATGTATTAAAATATTTTAAATAAAATTAGGTATATAAATATATATATTTTTTTAACTTTTTGTTCCTGGTCTGAATATTATTATTACCTGTGAGAATACCTGATGTTATTTTCGTTTATTGATTAAATTAATACCAAACAACACAAGTCCAGTATTGATTATATCTACAGTCTATTTTACACAATACCGTATTTTGCAAAGCTAATGAGGTAATGTAGAAATCTCATAGAGACCTGAAATTTATAATGATATTGTAATAATTTGTACTATCATTGACATGTTCAATGAAATAAAACTACCACTACACAGACGAAGTTGCTGTAGCGATAGGTGCTGTAGTGAAAATGGTCAGTAAATCGTTCTTCTTTGATGATTCGCTATGAGGAGATTCGACTTTATCTCCTTGTTTTTCCGTGTTGGCCCAATATTTTTTACTTGAGAATATCAGCATCATCAACAGAGGTAGATGAAGTAACGAAAATCGAAATAATCTCCTAGAATTAGCACTATCCGAGTGCTTATTAAATTTCCAAGCTAAAATGGAAGCATTAATACTTAACATAAAAAAAATTTCGAGCATATATGCATATGCATGTCCAAAAAAATTGAAGTCAAATTTATACAGTATGTTTTAAAATGTATAAATAACCACAAATTGTGTTTCAAGCAATAATTCTTTCAAGGAGTTATAAAGCCATAAGAATGGTTTTATTCATTAATCATTGATTTCTTTTATAACTTAACATAGATTTGATTAGATAAACTTTCATCTTTTCGATTGCCTTAACACACTGTAAAAAGTTGGCTTTAACTTTTAAGTACATTGTATACATAAATTTTTTATATCAATGTTTTCATTTGTGTGTCATGTATATTGTATACATACATATATGTATATACAGGGTGTTTCATTTTAAATGATACAGTCGATTTTCTCCGAAACTATCTATGATACAAAAAAATGTTTCAGATAAAAGTTGAACGGTTTCGAGGGAGACATCTTATGATGGACACATGTTTTTTCTAAGTGTAGGTGTTCCTGAGATTTTAAGAGATGACCTTTGTTTTTTTAAATGGAATCATATGAATCAATGATTTTCTTTATATAATATAGTTCCTCTAGTTATTTGGCGTATAAAAGTATTAAGGTAAAGCTATCAAAAAATCAATAGTTTACAAGATATTTTATATCTTATTCTAACATATTTTGACATGAAATAAAAAATATCTTGTAAACTATTCATTTTTTTATAACTGTATCTTAATACTTTTATGAGTAGAATAGTGGGATAAATCAATTGATGTGAGGAGAACACATGGTTGCTTTTCAAAAAAGTATGCAACTGCACATTACAAATTGCATAATTTTTTTGAAAAGCAACCATGTGTTTTCCTTGCATCAATTGATTCATCCCATTATTCTATGCATAAAAGTATTAAGGTACAGTTATCAAAAATTGAATAGTTTACAAGATATTTTATATTTAATGTCAAAATATGGCAGAATAAAATATAAAATATCTCCTAAACAATTGATTTTTTGATAGCTTTACCTTAATACTTTCATATGCCAAATAACTAGAGAAATTATATTATATAAAGAAAATCATATGATTCCATTTAAAAAAACAAAGAGCACCTTAAAATTTCAGGAACATTACCTAGAAAAAACATGTGTCCATCATAAGATGTCCCCCCCGAAACCGTTCAACTTTTATCTAAAACATTTTTTTGTATCATCGATAGTTTTGGAGAAAATCGACTGTATCATTTAAAACGAAACACCCTGTATATATATATATCCCTTCGCAGACCACGTGGGTCTTTCAAGACCCAGTCGATATTTCAATTTCGAATTTTACGGAGATAAATTGCTCTAATTTTGATTCATAAAAAAAACCCATACAAGAATCAGGCATATATAAATAGATTCTTAAAGCCTTTGAAAGTATACTTGAATTTTTTTAGATTTTTTATGGCACCATTACAGCTTGAAAATCTTAACTGGCCCTAAAAGACCCAGGTGGTCGACGGAATTAGCAGAATTACACGTGGTCTGCGAAGGGATATATATGTATAAGTATATAAGCATATACATTTTATACCTAGATACAGGAAAGATGCATTGATTGGTGTCGAAGCCAGTGCAAACCACCAATGAGTTACATCCAATAAAGGAGCTAAATAACACAGAGTCATTAGAATTGCTGTGTATCTCACAGTTGTTCTACGACATAAATCTGGATTTGTAACAGCCATCATTCGATAGCCGGCTCGTGAATAATCCGGTCTTAAGTTCCACGAAAGAGCATTAAAGTGTGGAAATTGCCATGTATATAAAATACCAGGCAAAATCCAAGCTCCTGGTGTCAATATGTTGCCAGTGCAACCTGCCCAGCCCATAAGAGGAGGGATAGCTCCTACTGCAAAGGAAGTAATAAGTTATAATGTTACAATACGTATGAAAATATATTTACCAACAGAGCCAATCCATGTGTTGACAATACTGATGCGTTTCATGGGAGTATATATGAGCGTATATAAAACAAGATTACTAGCACCAAGCACTGCCGTGATAGCATTTACTTCATGGTAGAGTATGGATAATCCAATAATACCAGATACTGCTGCAAATGCTACTGCATGAACAGGCCTGACGATATATATGCATGTTCAATTGTCATCAAGTTACATAAATCTATGTAGAGATTTTTAAAAAAACTCACGTCAAATGTCCACGTACTAATACCCGATTTTTTGTCCGCGACATCTGTGCGTCAAAAGGAACTTCAAAAAATTGATTAATTGTATTTGCAGTAGCAGAGACTAAGCCTGTGCCTAAAGAACACATTGTAAATGTATAAAAGTCGAATGGTGCAGGAGCTAATGCATATCCAGCCATAGTTGTTGCTACGACAAGAGCTATGATCAAAAGAGAATTACAATTTGATTAGTAAATTAAATATTAAAGTACTTATGGATCAATTAGCAACATATCAAATGTTTCAATGAAGCGTTTTAATTACGAAATCTATATTTTTCTAATTGTAATCAACTGTATTTTAAATTAATGCAAGTCTAGCATATACATATGATTAATATACATACATGTCAATTTAATCTTTGATAATTTGAGATAGTGCTTGTGAAGTTTGGTATAGTCAACTATTACAGGTGTTGATTCTGAGTTTTCTATTTTATGTGGATATTTTTCAATTTTACATGCAACATTTTTCTCAGCATGTAAAGATACTATTGGAGTTGTCACACTAACTCGTTTGTGACCATCTTTCACAGTTTGTGCTGGTTCTTCCATGCACACAGCCTTTGTTGATTTTTGCCTTGGGAAGCCAGTACACTAGAGAATTAAAGTTTTTTTTTTTTTTTTATAAATACACAGCAGTACAGCAAGTTTTCTGGATGCTACAAACCATGACAGAAAATTTTGGCACAAAACTGTATATGTGCCGACAGCTTCTTAATGGACGAATAATAAATAACATGATTAGCTTTAATCTTAATTCTAATCAACTTTATTTCCATCGACCTAAATGTAGAGATAAAGCATATAAGAAAAATATTCTAACCTAGTCATAACCTACAAATATATGCGGGAAGACATTAGTTTCTCAGATTTTCAGCTAATAGCAATTTTGCACTTACATTTTCATGTGCTAACATGATTCTTATTATTAGCACATGTTTATCATTACGTAATCGTAACAATAATCGAGAGTATTTTTTAAAATTCTGAAAAGACAAACAATACGTAACATAACAGTATAACTACATACAGTAGCGACAGTGCTCCAAAATTGGAGAGTTGAGATGGAAGCTTAGACATATAAAGGTGCCCACAGACAGGATGCGTCAAGCGCCAAGCAGCGAGCAGCAAACCAATCAGCGAGGCAATATTCACAGTGGCGTAGAAAATATCGCCT
>NJRL01000900.1:14433-33663 GCA_003063815.1 Aphaenogaster rudis
TAAATTTCTTAACTATAGCAAAACGGTTTGCTGTAGTTTAGAAATTTATAGTCACGACAGCAATGAAACAGGTATCACAGCTAAGATGTTAGCTGTATATATATAACTGAAATTAGCTACCACACGCAGTTTTTAGCTACGGCAGCTACTTTTTTTCCGTGTTAGAATAACCCAAGAAAAAATTCTAAAGCTTTTAGTTCTACTTCATTCTCCTTATTCTCCGGATTAGATTTACATCTGTTTAGGTCACTCCAAAATTCATTAAATAGAAAAAATTTTCATAATAATGCACGATGAATTTATATTTTTGCATCAAAACCCTCAAAATTTTTCGAGGAAGGAATAAATTACCGTCTAAATGGGAACAAGTTGTACTTAATGAAGGAGAGAATATATAACAGATTATAAATGTTATTGCAACGTTTTTTAAATATAAAAATTCTGTTTGTTAAGTAAAAAACGGAACTTATTTATGAATCATCCAATATTTAAACAATTTGAGTAAATTAAGTAAGATTTATTTTACTATCTGACACTTCCGCAAGAGAGATTTTGACTGCATAGCAGGGACGATGGAATTTCCATAATAACGCGAAATATTATTATCATCGCAAACTATACGGCTGTTTCATAATGACGCCAAGGCGCTTTGCCACTTTACGGCCGTAATTTCTTCTGGGATATACCAACGAGGAATATACGTACCTCGCGCGCGCAGTGTAAACGCACTCGCGAAGATTCTGCAGTCGGGACATGTGAATTACTGTAGTCGTGACGGTGACGAGCACGCACACCAGCGCGCACACCACTCCCACGGAACCGCAGACTTTCATCTGCAAAAGTTGTAAACCCAGTTTAATGGCAGAACTGTCAGCGGCAATGACGCTTTCCCGCGGGGACGAAGAGTTTACGCGGCGAACTTACCAAAAGTCCGTATCTGTGCTTTCGCCTAGCTAGCAGCATTGTGAAGAAACCCATCAGGATCAACTGAAACGACAAATTAATTATTCGCCATTAAGTCGCATGTGTCTGCGCAATCTTGAAATATTACTATTCGCGTAGTAATTGAACGAATAAAACAATCATTATGCATTACAGATTCGCTGTGCGAAAGCTCATAAAATTAAAAGAAATTAATTACGTACATAGTTATGCCAGCATAAAAACTATGCATTTTAAAGTTAATTTACTCGATGCTGCTGCTTGATACATTAACGTTTTTGCACACAGTCCATCAGAATGGATATCGACACGCCAAGACGCATTTGGCAATACGACCGATCGATTTTTGTCTCTCACCATAATGCCAGGAATGTAAGACGGCACGGTCTCGAACAGCGCTAGACTGTCCGTGTGGGCCGAAAGGATCGCGTGCACCGCCAAAAAAAGGCTGCCGACTGCCGCGCTCAATCCACCGCAGAGGTAGCAAAGGACAACGTACTTCTTGCAGCAACCACCTTCGCCGGTGTGACCTGCAAAACCGACCCATGAAATTCTAATCGCTCCAGTAAAAAGCCTTGCGCGTGCACGGGATGCCGATATTTTGACAACAAACACGAGATTACAACGACTCGATCTAAATCCACTTGCAAATGATTGTTGCAATTTTCTTTCCGAGAGTTCAACAATCTAATTCACTTATTAATTAAGATTATGGCAAACCGAGCTGATTCTCCTACGTTTTCAAAAACGTTTTCAAAAACGCCTCAAATTCGCTAAATTCTTGCGCCAAATATTCTCTAGTTCTAGATATAAAAGTTAAATGATACACGAAGAGCATTTGGCTGTCGATGACGCGGATCGTAAATCCGGTGATGTCAAGGCTGCAGTTAATTTCGGTCCCGCAGACGATGCATTATCGAGATGCGAATATCAACGTGAGTTTGAGGGTAATCGCTGTCTACGGATATTCGTGGAATTTCGCTCGCGGCACGTTTCTCATTGTGACCAGATCAGGACTACGGCTGTTAGGTTCTCACGCGAGGACAATCATTATCCCGCTAACCGAGGACCCAGCACGGCTCACTCCTGCTGGGATTTCTCTCGGAAAGGGTCGAGTAGTCCCACAAAGGACAACATTTAAGGCCGTCAAATAGGCCCTTGCACACACGTGATAAATGATAACATTCACAAAAAATGCGAGACATCAAAAGTGCTAAGTCTTATAAATTAATGCATGAAAAAGAATGAAAGAAAGAATATTTTAATCGGAGCTGATACACGACGCTTCAATTTATTCATCCAAAAATATTGGACGAATAAATTTCAATCGCTTTCATCGCCTATCTCGCAATTCACGTGGAAACTCAGAAACCACCGATTGTATTTCCGTTTCTATCGCGACCACGTTGGGAAATGCCTACGATGCTGCTTTTGTAACGTTCAACGCAGCTGTGTTACTTCGTTTGACGGCATCCGGGTTCGACTTCCATTGTCAAAGCATCCTATTGAGTCCAGTGCGCCGACCGTATTGGAAGTTCCCTCTCAATGAATTCTCAAGCGTCAATATACCGCGTAGCTTTGAAGACAATGAGCTAATATTCCCATTTTCATAAGGCTCTCTCAGAATTAATTCTTTTTTATCAGGCACATTGCTGATGCATGAAAAATGTTGGAAGATTAAGAACAGAACATTGAAGCGCGAACACAATTAAAAATATACTCGTAAAATATTTTTATAAAGACCGAAGTCCAGAAATTATGTTTGTAGCAAATTTACGTTCACTTTCAGCGGAAGATATACGGAGTAAAAATTAAAAAGACTTGCTGAGATAAAAATCCCATGAAAAGACGATCTAAGATTCGGGAAGAGATTCACTATAAGTTTCTCCAAGCACGAGTTTCGAGGGATATCTTCAAGAAATACCTGGAGCGTGATATGTCTTCTGATCCTAATCTACCGTTCAAAGGCGGGATATAAAATTTACGGAGTGGAAATTCTTAGGGAGGAGAAAAGTCGAATGGATCCTTTTAAGAAAACTGCTCTTTCAATTCCGCCCTCCGGAGGGTGAATCCACCGTTTTCACGTTTCCGAGGACAATGATGAGAAATCGGTAACATCAACGTCGAAATGTACGCACATTCCACCTCATGGAATACTCACGGTTGGAAAATTGATGAGATCTGCGAGTTTTTTTGGGGCGTAACACAATGTCTAGCCTTCGATCTGTCGCGTCACGCCTACTACCTGCGTGATGTTTACCGCTGAGAAAAATATCGGTCTAGATTGGTCCGGAACGAATTTATTATTTCATGTTTGTTTATATGATTTTGATCTTCGAGAACACAAGGCTACAAAACATTTCATTTCTCTCTATTGTGACAAAACATGTATAACGAAATATCTGAAGCACTTCGCCAAAAATAGGGACGGAATAAAAGATTCGTGTAATCTCTCTAGGTCTATCTCGTACAAATGTAGAACAATCTGATCTGAGAAATCTTTGCGAAATTGTAGATATTTCGGTGTCGCACAGCTAAAGATATTTCATGTGTGGCACAGATAGCTGATATATCGAGAACAATTTTTACTGTAATATTCGGCCTAGTAATATGGACTAGTTCCAGTAATAGCCGTTTCAGAAAATTTACGATTTGATGTTTGTCCAAGAAGGTATAAGCATAGAGAGCCTAATACATATTGTAGCAGAGGTTGTTTCAAAGTGTCCTATCACATTTCCTGATAGGTAAGACACGCAACCAGCCATTTTTCCTTGATAAAAGAAATTATACGGAAGAAAGTCGTTCGCAATTCATTACTTTGTTAATACTGAAACGCTTATAAGGAATAATTTTAAGCAAAACGATTAGCAATCTTAGATAATGTAAAAATCCAGCGCGTTATGCGTGCGTCGAAAGAGCGAGGCGCCGCAACCTTTGACCTTGCCTCAAGACAAGCGTCACGCGGTGCACCTATTAATAAGTATGCACACGAGTGCACAAAGGGAGCGCAAAAAGGGGTGGCTGATAAGCGAAAGGGGTCTGTCGGCGTACCACAGGGATGCGGATAATGCGGCCTCGGGAAGTGTGCGTGATTCGCCGGATGCGGCAAGTGCGAGTGCGAGTGTGCCGCCATCGGGAATGGATAGCCCTGGTTGTCCATCTCCATTTCCGTTCCGAGGCGACAACGCACTATTTGGAGCACCGGATAGCCATCCATCTTCCTCGCGTCGCTTTGCGTCAGTTCACGACAATCTTCAGTAATCCCGCGGGCTCATTCCTGCGTTTTTATCACTCGCCGTCACATGGCGCCGCCGACAATTTAACTTTGCCGTTGCATCGAATAGTTTTGGCTAGATCGGATAGAATTTGTGCGTGATTTATTTCATTGAATCCACATAGAATAAGAATAGCACGAGGATGAATTATGTATCAATGTGAATTGTTCAGAATTCAATCCGGATTTAACATGCAGTGTTGGTTACAAATTTCTTTAAGAGCATTCCTTTTTTTATGTCATCATCATTTTTAGAATTGGTTAATAAAGCTTGTCAATGTTGATGCAATGATGTACTACTTTATAAAATATTTTTTAAACTATAAATTTAACATTTTTTTATATATGATATAATACAATCGTCATATATATCATCATATTTTCGTGAAAATTTGTTATAATTATTTATAATCTTTTTCTTTCTTTTTTCAAAATCTTTTGTATTAAAATAATCAAAAAATTCATTTATTTTGATATGATAAACGTAAATGTGTATATTAAAAAGAGAGAAACGACAAATAATGCATAATTATTAAAGAAAATAATTATATAAATGATTTAAGCATTTTCGTTAAAACGTCGAAACATAAATTATAAAGAGAAAATTATTTTATTATCTTCAAGAAACGTGTAAATAATTATAATAAATTAGATGGTTATGTGCGATGATTGTTTTTCATTATTCTACGAGGACTGCAAATAAATCGCATACGTATAAATAATCGATGTTAAGAGCAAACGCTTAATATTTATAGCAGCATTATTCGATGTACTAAGTATTCCATTGCCTTCATTCGACCATACGTGTCTGCGACATTCTACACGGGTCACGTGTCACCAAGAGAGTTCTCCATTTTCCAAGGTCACCTGTTCGTCGTGCATTTCCGGCTGGGTCAACTCACTTTCACCGTCAATAATCGTCATCGGAAATTATTACTATCGTTGAGTCCCGTATTCTTAAGTGATCGTCATTCGATCCTGAGCTTCGCACACGAAAACTCGATATACAGGAACGATCCGATCGTCACCCTGTCGATCTCCACCGTATGTCCTTTTTAAGACATGAAAATCCACTCCCGTATCGACGATCGCGCACTCGAGAGGATTCACAGTCGTCGGTGGCGGACACGTTGTGATGTGTCCCACAGGTGGCGGCTGCCGTGGTGTTTGTCAAGTCCACACGAGGGTGATCCGGGTGATTCGAGGTTTTTTTTTTCACGCCAGCGAGGAAACGATGCGGAGCACGCTTAGCACGTAAACGCCACGTCGTTAGCGCGGTGACCGTTGTATAGTCGGTCCGCTTTCAAGTCGCTCGCATCCCTCAACGGGGAGGATCGTCCTACTCTCGGTTGGTGCAAGCATCGACTGGTCGATATACCCCCGGATGATTCGAGCGACCCGGCGCGGTCGGGGGTTGAAATTCTGCAGGAATGCAGGGATGCGATTCTCCGAGCGAACGGGGTAGAAACCTAACGCGTGGTCGTCGATACGCGCGCTCGCGCCTGATAAGACGCGCGCGCAAATATCGCCACCTCCTCATCCGGCTGACAGTGCAATTGTCGGGATAATCGTGAAACCGCCCGACATAGGATGGAGCTACCACCAGCCGACGTTCCGCGATCGCTCGGCGAATTTTCAGAAAACGCCGCCGTCCGACGTTTCAACGACTGCCTGACATTTCAATCTCGAATGGAAATTCATACCTCCTCTACAATGCGAGTCTCAGATGGTCTCAGAGTCGTAAGTCGTAAGAAATTGACCAATCTCAGTCAATTATTCTCTTCACATTCGATTGTGATTGGTCAATTTCTTACGACTTACAACTCTGAGACCATCTGAGACTCGCATTGTAGAGGAGGTGTAAGTCACCGATATGGAGTGGGCGCTAATATCATCCATATCGACTATTCCATATCGATACGCAAGCACGGGGAATATTGCATGCGGTAATATCAAACCCATAAAAAATATGATTGTTGTGTTTAATTTTATAAATTACTTAATAAAGCTTTGTTTAATATTATGAATTATTTAATAAACTTCATTGTTTTATTCGATGTATGATTGATTTCAATAGCTTTCAATTTTTATTTCAATTGATTTCAATTTTCGCTGGCAATTTTTTGTTTAAATGTAATTGCTATCCTAAGTAAAAATTATATAAATGGAGCATGCGTAAAAATAAAGTTACTTACATTGATTAGCAGTAGTCGTCTCATAACGTCTCGTTGGTCTCGGTGGTGGACGTGGTGGAAGAGCAGGGGGTTGATGCGTTCTTGATGCCACTTCGACGCCTCCGTCACTCTCGCCCTCAGTTCCACCGTTGTTTCCTCCGGACTGCATCACGTGACATTGACATTTGTTCTTCGTTGGGGCCGAAACCTGAAACGTCAGAGTTACTTATGTTAAGTCACGTGAAACCAATTTACGACGTTCGTGTGCGTCTAACAAAGTAGGATGGAAAAAAGCATTCTTTTACGTCGCGCGAATAATACTTAATGAGTTGCTATGATAGATGGCATGTCATTAATTCTGAAACGACTAATAAAGATTTATGACTGCAACTATATCGAAATGTATCGTTATCGGATCATTAAGGGTATTAAGGATGAGTCATTAATGAGTATTAACGAAATAATAGCAGTATCGAAATAATCAAAAATGAAATATGATTAGCTTTTACGGACAGTAAATGTTCACTGTTATTACTAATGACGTTGTAAATGGTTTAAACGTAACTTTCTTTCTCGATCATTAACTAGCTAACTCTTAAAGGTCATGATCATTAAATTCGAGCAAAGTACGGACCGTATGATTTTTAATGTTAACATCGCGTCAGGCTTCAGTTATCAACACTTGCGGGTTAAAGAATGCCCGATAAAATATTTTTTGTCACGTTCGCGGCGAAATTCGAACATCTCTGCAACGGGCACCGATCATTAATCATTCGTGCGCGCGCTGCACATTTGGCCCTCGGCTGAAAATATTTCCTGATATAAGCTCTAAGGGCAGAACCGTTGCTTAGTACACGATTTATAGCTTCTCGCGTGGCCAGGACACGGCGAACGTAACTCAAGCGTGCGCGGATAGAGATATGGCGATTCACGAACATGTATTTTCTCAGATGTGGCGGCAAAAATGGCTAGGAATATACGAGCCGCTGGGCGGAACGGTGGCATAAGTCATTCTCCTCATTTGGCGAAGTACGAGGAAAATTTATAGAAGTTCAAGATCTAATTAATTTCTTGGAACGGTCCTTTTACGATTGTAAGAGAGAGAAGGAGAGAGGAAAGATTTAAAATTTTGTTACATCTCAAAGTAATCACATACGAAAACTTTGCAATTTTTATGTAGAGTAAATCATGTAGTAATCCAGATTTTTTACATACTTGAATGGCGTCGATGCCCATAAGAGACGCGTTTTTAGTGTCACTCTGCCCGTGTGGGTGGCCGTGATTGTGCACATGACCGTGGAGATGTCCATGATGATCCAAGCTCGAAGGCGCCCGATCTCTCGGCCTAGTATCGGGATGGCTCGCGTGCAACGGATGCACCGATTGTAGGTGATGATGATGATCGTGAACGTGATCCAACCTGCTGTGCGTCCTAGTATTAGCGTTCGACGACGAGGACTCGCACGATATACCGGAGCTGACGTGATGATGGTTCACACTGGAGTGACCGGTTAAACTACCCGACGAGCTGCCGTGATGGTGACCACCCAAGGGTGTCGTCGATAAGCTGCTGTTGACGTTGACCACGTGCCGGTGCACCGTGGGCGATCCACCGTGGTTCATCATACTCGAATTCGACGATGCGCCGCTCAGAGCACCTGAAGCGCCGTGATGATCGCTGGGAAAGGCAGGATTCGAATGGTGAGCCAAGCTGGAGCCGGCGTTGAGTCGATGATGACTGTGGGGGGAATTCAGGTGGTTTATCGCAGCTGTGATTGGCATCGCCGTTGGATGATGGTGTCCGATAGAGGTAGCAGAACTGGTTTGATTCACGGAACCAGAACCTGGAATAACAACGCAACAACCAACTTATTATAACATCCTATAATAATTACAAAAATCGTAAAATTAGAAGATACAAACCAGATCCGCTCAAAGGACCAGAATTTCCATGGACATGGCTAGTAAGACTAGTTGCCAGATTCCCATGATGATGTCCGGTCATTCCTTGCGTGTGTGTGTGATGTGTCCCGGATCCATGATGATGAGTAACGTTCGTCTTCGTGTTGCTGTGATGATGATGCGTGTGCTGTCGCTGGTGTTGCTGAAAGCCCATCAAGCCTTCGTCCAGATTCGTGTTGTTCCTAAAATTATCGGCGTGCTTATGAATGTGGCTATGTATGTCGCCGTGAAAATGCCCGTGAACGCCACGCTCCACCGCCGCGGGTTCGTGATGATGCTGGTAAGGATTCAACACCTGCTGCACGTTCTTCAACTTCTCCTTGTTGGAGCTTTGCTTCTGCGGCGACAAGCTGGCATGATCTTCCAGCTGCTTGTCCAACTCTTTGCCGGCCGTTTCAAGCAAATTCGGTCCTGTCTCCAGCAAAGGACTAGGACTCGAAGTCAAACTGTGCTGATTATCCTGCAGACTCGAGGTTTCCTGGACCCTTCGGGCCGCCTCAAAAGCCAGATTGCGAGACAGATCCAAATTGTTACGAGGACTGCACGAAAGATTATGCCCGTGAAGAGATAACAATGAATTCTGATTATTCATAGATCTAGAATTAGACGATATATTCGCTTGATGTTCCAGGAGATCGACGTTCCTAGTATTGTCCAGGTTGATCTGCGATTTATCTTGGTGGGGACTCTCCAACCTTCGTACCGGCTCGAAAACGTTTTGTAAAGTCTCCAGATTTCGCGAGAGATCTTGATTGTTGGAGATCCTAGTGCTATTCACATTCCTTTCCATTCTGTCTCTTGGTGTTCTCATGGGATCCATATTGTTAATCGTGGAACACTGACAGGGATGCTGTGAATTTTCAGGGACGTCCAGATCGCTAATCAATTCTGGTTGAGACATTTTAACATCTGAAATAAAATAACGTATGAAAAATATACAGATTGAATCTATAAGATGTAAATTCCTATCCTCGAATATTGCTTCAATTTTTAAATAACTCTAATAATGAATCGTCTTCAAATATGCAACACAACTTTTGCAAGAACTTATTTATTTTCACTTATTCGTATATTCTTCAATAGCTCGTTCTTATTCCATTAGCATTAGAAAACAATCCTTTGATATAATTATAAAAATAATTTTTATAACTATTGTAACTCTCATTTTGTAAAAGAATGATATTCTGAAGGCTAGTTGACTTCGTATTATTATTTATATAGTTATTTATTTTTCCTTTAGAAATAACGAAGAAATTACGGAGTGTATCAGTCAGCCGCATAATAAATAACAGAAGATGTGAAACAAAGTGCTCGCTAGATGGATCTCTCCAGCCGCTCTTTGTTTTTATATGTTGCTCGTGGTAGCTCCCGCTGTTTCGTAATATAGAGCGATTTATCAAGTGCAACGATGCGGGACATCAAAACGAACCACCTCTCGTCGCGATACATGGAATACCATGAATGGTCACCATGCACTCGTGAATCGTTCGACGCATCGATCCTGATCTAGACGGCCGGTGTGTCAACGCCGTTGCTGCCAATCCTTGTCCCGAGCTGTCGCGTGTATGACAGTAATGAGTCGCGTCCATTTGGAATCGAATGAAAAACGTGAGCCGTTGCTGAATAACAATAATCTAGTTTTCCCATTTGACATGCACATCTGTCGACGTGACATAAAGAAAAGATAAAAAAAATATTGTTTTAGAAAGACTTCTTGAATAAATATAATGTATAATCTTTAAATGAGCCAGAAAAACGTTAAAGAATTTCTCAGAATTTTATATTAAACACTTAACGATTAATTTATTGTTGGAATAAATTTATGATATATCTTTAATTCTAATATGAAAGTTAGTCTTTTAATATAAAATAATAGAAAGGATTGACTTTTGTCAGCAGAAATCAGCTAATGAAACTGACGAATCTCTAAATTATGAAAAGTAACAATGGCGTCGGGTCGGATGCGGAAGCTCGCGAAACTTTATCACTACTGGTCATTAAAACTTTTCCAATGACTTTCCCGGAACTTGAATAAACATCTTTGAAAAGACTTTAGTGTTCGTCATGACTTATCAAAAGAGAGGTGGTCTTTTACGACTGACCATTGTGTGAAGACTTCAAGAAAGCACTGAAGCGATTTATTACGCGTTTACCTCGTTAAGAATGGTTACAGATTACAATCGTAAAAATAAGTTTACCAGACTGGGCATGAGAAAACATCAGATTGTAACTTAAATAGATAATTAAATGTGGGAAATATTAAAAATAACTCTCTATAATAAATTCTATTTAATTAAATAAATATTCGTATTTAAGAAGCATGATATTGTATGTATATTTAAAACAGTATTAACATTTTTTATTAGAATAAACGAAAAAGTAGCACTAAGATTGTTAAACTTCCATTTTCTAAGATCTGATCTTTTTAGTAACCACAAGTTTAATGTTAGATATATCATTCGAGGCTCATTAAATTAATTCCAATTCGTGCGTATTGCTCGTCCACGCGAAAAATTCTAAAATTAAGAAGTGCGCAAAGAATTTCGCCTTGCGAAATCGATTATGCTCCGACATCGCGTCAAGTCCATTCGATATCGGGCATCTAGCTGCTATAACCAGTCCGAAGTGGTCTTCGTAAGTACAACCAGTGACTCCCGACCGCTCACATTCCTCGTATCTCGTTATACGAGCGCAAAGACTCCGAAGGCCACGGTCAAGTTCGATGCCGATGGCTTGTACTCGGACGCCGCAAGTTTTTTTTTCTGTCGTTCGATGATCTCGCGATAGTCGGTAAAAATGGGAATATCTCCGCGGCACGTGGATTTAATTTCACTTGTCCAGGAAAGCGCGATTGGACGGTCGTCGCGTTCGCATGTCGACGAAATCGCGAGTACGCTCTTACAAAGAACATTCCGATGTGATTATAAATTTGACCCAATTTAATCGAATCAATATCGTTTGATACTAAAACTATCAATCAGAAAACGATCTCGAAATCGCAAAACAAATCTGCGTGCAAAATCGAAATTGATTTGCTGAACAGGAATGTAAAAATAATTGCCGACATCTGCGACAAACGTTTTAATATATGCGAAACACACAAATCGCCACCCGGAGCATATTACGCAATATCTCTAATACATAAATATAATAAAATTCCAAAAGTTTTTTACTTGTCCGCCCGCGAACAATTATCGATTATGCGAATCACGCTTGAGAGTTTCTCCAGGTCGCTCTTCGCGATACAGCTCGCCGGCGCGGTCGCGAGACCGTGAGAAGAAGTGACGACCTTTTCGTTGACGGTACAGGCCTCGCGTTTCGCACGCGCGTTACGAAATCGCACGGCTGCGGTAAGTCCTGCCGTAATCTGTAGCGCGATCGAAATATAACGTCGTCGTCTGCGCTCACCTGCGAGTCGGTTTTCCTGCAGGTCGGCCGGATCCTTTCAGTCACTGTCGCCCAACGGGTACGCTCTGCCTTCCGCATGCCCAGCAATCTGCGCACGATGCAAGGCCCCGTTGTGCGACAGGACAGTCCTCGTTTCTCGTTATCCCTCGGGAACAGCCTTCTGCGATTTCGAGATGGCGCATTTTCGAGAGTTGTATGCCCCAAAGTCACTTTTCGCCTGTCTTTCCGATCTGATTAACTGACGCGACGCTTAACGAGGCTACGGTGTTCCTTGAAGCGTCACGTCGTAAAGGACCATGGCAGTCCCACGGCGAAGGGCAGGAGGGGTAACAGCCGATGGAACAGATGTAAGAGTCTCGAGAGTTCCTCCGTTGACGACGATAAAATTTCACTGAGCACTCGGTAATTTATACAGAGCCTCTTGATAAAGCAATATCAAAGGATCATTCACTAATTCTAAAAATTACTACTGATGATAAACTCACAAAGAAACGTTCGAAAGCAGGAACCGTTAGATATTTGAAATTGATCACTCCTAATAACGGCGAGTTAACAATTTTGCATAAAATTAGGAAGTCAGTATTAATAGTCTTGAGTCTTACAATAAATTCTAACGATGAACGACTTCTCGAGGAGCTAATTATCAAAACGAAAAGATGATCACGCACACTTATTATTCACAAATTTCATATCGATATCACGCCGATATTAAATAGCATGTTAAATCACAAACAATAATTATACACAATTTCTCATCGCTAACTGACGAAATGTTCACAATTTATACACTATGCCACACACAGGCAGACTCGCACAATCGCCAGAATTCTAACGAACTCCAGAAATACGACCCGCAGAGCAGGAAGCAAAACGAAGATATAAATTTCTCTGACACCTCAACAAGATATCGATAATTCTCGATGAAATTTGCACGCTTGTTATATCGCGATAGCGTAGAGAGCACGACGAGCAAACCGGAGAGGAGACGCGGAGCAGGATATCGTGAGAGAGTGTTGAGGCCTTCCACCTTCACTGGCGGCCGTTCTGCCTTGGAATGTGCCTTTGCCCCCTGTTCTCCCCTCTTGAGTCGCTAGAGGGGCCCCAAGGGCCCCGACTGTTACACGGCATCCGTCTCTCCCTACCAGTCGTGCTGGTACCAGCCGGCCGATTCGGTTCTTGGATCGACCGCGTGTCAGGCCCACCCACTCTCGCAAGCCTCGAGCTAACTCAATAGGTAGGGTAGAGAACGTTCAGTTCAGTTAAAGCAGACTTTCAGAAGCATATTAACTTCTTGTTGGTCGTTATTGGACATGATAAGCAAGCGTTTTATTGAAAAATATATATACCTTTTTAATCAGTCAGCCATCGTCGTGCATTTATAAAATCGGTTGCTTTATCAAAATGATGAGATTTTTAAAATTTTTTAAGCATTATAAACAAATCTATCTATTTTATAGGAAATATTAGATATATATAATATCAAATTTATATTTAAATTTAATATAAATGATCATATGAATATTTTCCAAATAAGAATATAAAATTTTCCTGTGTGTTATTATTAAAATAACGTTCATAAAAATGTATTGAGACTGTCTGTCTGATTGAAGTGTACAATCTTTATTTAAATTTTCTAATTCTGCATTGACAAAACTTCAAGGTAAGACAAAAGCGAGTAATAAATCAGCTACGCTTTTATGACGGTTGCGTTGTCTTCGGAAGGATCAAAAGGTATAATTTTCAGGGAAATAACAAAATAAATCTCGTAAAATTTAGTACGTTTTTATTCTTTTGTTTCCTGCGTTTGTAACGGTCTCATGAAATACCTTGTTGAAGATAATGGCGCTTCCAAAAGATATATACTTTTGGAAGCGCTTCAAGTATTCTTACAAATACAGTTTGTTCAGTCGAGAATTCTTCGAGCCCGTTTATCCGGTGGATCTTTTTAAGGGACTGTCTTACCGAGTAGTAGTAAGCGATCAGATCAACGTTTTGTTGTTTGCAGCTGATAATTTAAAAAAAATTTTGTGTATCATTTTTGCCAAAAAAGAAATATGGTATCATTGAGAAAGTGGATTCAATGTGAAGAGATGAACTTTATTGTTTAAACATTAATAAGTATATATAGATCGATATATGTGTGTGTAACACAACATATAGAAATACAGGGTGTCATAAGACCGGCCACCCGAATAACTTCTACAATTTTGGAGATAGGAAGAAATGCTTGAAGTAAAAGTTGTGTGGTATCGAGGGGTACATCTTACAGACGTGAACATTTTTTCCCAGGTGGAGATGCTTAGGAGATTTGAAGGTGACCTTTGCTTTTTTAAATGGAATCATATGATTTTCTTTATATAATATAATTCCTCTAGTTATTTGCTACATAAAAGTATTAAGGTAAAGCTATCAAAAAATCAATAGCTTACGAAATATTTGATATTTTATTTTGCCATATTTTGATATACAATATAAAATATCTTGTAAACTATTCATTTTTTGATAACTGTACTTTAATACTTTTATGCGTAGAATAGCAGAATGAATCAATTGATGTGAGAAAAACAAATAGTTGCATTTTTTAAAAAATTATGCAATTTGTAATGTGCAGTTACATACTTTTTAGAAAAGCAACCATGTGTTTTTCTCACATCAATTGATTCATCCTACTATTCTACGCATAAAAGTATTAAGGTACAGTTATCAAAAAATGAATAGTTTACAAGATATCTTATATTGCATATCAAATGCCAAAATAAAATATCGAATATCTCGTAAACTATTGATTTTTTGATAGCTTTACCTTAATACTTTTATATAGCAAATAACTAGAGGAATTATATATTATTTAAAGAAAATCATGTGATTCCATTTAAAATAGCAAAGGTCACCCTCAAATCTCCTAAGCATCTCCACCTGGGAAAAAATGTTCACCTCTGCAAGATGTACCCCTCGATACCACACAACTTTTACTTTAAGCATTTCTTCCTATCTCCAAAATTGTAGAAGTTATTTGGGTGGCCGGTCTTAAGTGACTCATCCTGTATGATCGAGCTGGATCTTTTTATCTAATAATATTACTAAAAATAGCCCATTATTTCTATATGATTTATTGTTTAATATATACTGTAATTTTTTCCAATGTCTTGAAAAATACAAAAGCAATAAATTTCTTCTTCTTTTTAAAAGAGAAAAAAATTTAAAGATCTAGCAAAGACTATTGTGGGTTCCTTAAGGAAAGAGCTTGACGCTCGTCGTAATGTTATACGCGAACGTATGTAATCGATAAAATAATATAACATGTAGGAACACGATGCAGGATAATGCAATAGATACTGCATCTACGCAGGTAATAGAATGTTACTCTCTTGGCACACACACACACACACAACAGCTTGTTTTACATAAATATTCGACTCTCGAAACAATGGGATGCTATGGGTAGTATTTACCGAAATAACATGGAAGCGTAAGCGTTATGGACTCATCCATACAAACAGCCGTTGAATGGGCGTTTCTCAACCAAACGTAGAGACAATGGAGGCATGATCATATACCGAACATGATGCTAGACTCGCTTCTATAAGCTTTTTGTGTAGACGCATTTTTGGTACGTATATACGACGACATGCCACGTAACGTCGATGCGTCGCATCTTTATGTGAAATACACGACTCAATTATATCAAAACAATTTACAATCTCGAGTCCATATGAATCATTAGTGTCTCAAAATATGCATATATCTATAATATTAATTGATCAATTACGAGACAATTAGTTAAAACTTTTAATTTAAATTTTAACTTAAATCAAATTAAAAGCCACATTTTTCAAATTTAATTTACAAGCTTACTAAATTTGTCGATTGTAATTTATATTTTGATTAAGAAATTTTATGTAAAATAAGAAAATATTTGCGTGAGAGGTGCGCGTTATAAATGTAGATTGCAGGACACTTTTTTCAGTAGAGCGCACTCGTGTTTCCATTGCATCTGGGAGAAAAAAAGGATTCTACGAGCACAATGGTCTACGTAATTAAAGGTCAAAAGTTTTTAGCTTCGTTAATTACGCAAACACTTTAAATGACGCTATTATCATTCCAGGAATGCTGCTAGCAAAACACTATGCGTAATATAATTTCATTTCTTCTTCACATCTTCTTTTTCACTGACGTCTGGATCAATGATAAAAACAAAAAACTTACTAATTTCAATTTAATTATATTTGTAATATTAATCGTTATATTTTATTTTGAAAAATAAAAAGTCGATTAAATAAATAATAATTAACTTTTAAAGTTACATTAAACATTGCACGTTTCTGCAAAAGTTAACATTCCTCAATAGATAAACTGGCCATTCGATACTTCAAAGCGTGAATCCGACGTTTCAATGCAATGACGGTAGATGGCACCTCATGTACATATAGTTGTTAAATCTTGTGTTTTGTATACATATAATATATCAAAGTAAATTTTAAAAAATAAAGAAGATTATAAATATTTTAATTATATATACATATTCTAAAGTAGTAGTCATGAATTATACATTATAAAAATGAGCAGATAAATGCTAATCACTAAAAGGCAACTAATTTATTTATAAAACATACTGTAAAATACAGTTAACATCATTACTTTTATTCTAGAAGCGTAAAAGCGTAAAATTTAATCGCGAAGATATCAACGCCTACAATGGGAAAAGAAAAACTGCGATAAAAGATAGTCGCGTCCAATTTACGCTGTGACAAATCGATTCGCGAAAGAATCTGCGGTTCACAATCCCCTAACAATCACAAAAAATTCGGCTTCGGACGCAAAATCAGCTCACGCCCAAATGGAATCGGTTTCGCGGTAGAATTGCCACGCCGAGCGAGTACCGGCGAGATCTCCGGAATAGTCCTGCCGTCGAGAGTCCTGCGGCGAAACGGAAATCAACGCGAACGGTCGCGCGCGGCGGTATCGAGCACGTTGACCTCTAACGTTGAGCTATGCCGACTAACCGAGCATAAGTTCGGCCGTTTCCTCCCCCGTTCCTGCCTGCGTTCCTCGGGGTCCGGCTTTTCCTCCACCTCCTCGCCCTCCTTCGGCGGGGAGAGTTATGAGTTATAGCGGGTTATAGTTTTACGAGACCGGGCCGAGAGACGACGACTGTCGGGACGGAAGGGGGCTGCTGCCTTCGCATTCGGACCATTAGTCCGGCACGGCAATTCGTCAAATCGGGAGAAATGTAGTATCAATAACGTACCGCAGCTGCTGCCACCGAAGCATGCATTTCCCTGACGCGCAAATTGCTGGCGCCGATGCCTTTTCGAACGGACGCGAGCGACAATCGTTTCCGATTTCGCCCACTCTTGCTCCTGGCACCCTCCCCGCGCCTGTCCCTCGCGCTCCTCTTCTTCTCTCGCTTTAACCAGCGGCACCTGCTGTTTTTACCCGGCGTCGATCGCTTTCCCGAAAGCGCGCTTTTTTTCCGTCAACCAATCCGTCGATTCATCGCCGGCGCGGATAGCACGGACGTGCTAATGGCCAGATTATCTTCTGCAAGTGGATTTAATCCGCGCTACCTCGGTTCCCGATGGATCCTCTCGGGGAAGGGGGATGAGAATAGAAATTTTTACGACGCGTTTACGACATGTACTAATCGCACGGAGTCTGGAGTGAAAATTATATGAGAAACGCTATTATTATTTATATGATATTGTTCTCTTCCCTATCGTATTATTATCTTGGCAACCGCGAATTGGATCTCCGTTGATATATATCTGAGATTTAAAGATTAAGGATTGACAGTAGTCTTTATTATCGACAACAACTAGCAAAAGTTTGGTATAAAAAACGTTACAACGTTTCGACCCTTAGTTTGGGTCCTTATCTAGTAAGTACTAATCTCACAACATAAGGCCCTCATCGGCACAACAAGAACATCATTAATTATGAAAATTTAATCGGACAATCATTTATTAAAGATCTCTTGTATGTCAATGGTGATAGAAATAAAAATAAAAGAGGTTCTTGATGTAGATATATCACATAGCAATTAAAATGCATGTAAACGTCAATTAATATATTAAATCAGCTCAAGCCATAAAATTATATATGTTCACATGTTGAAAGTAAGTTGTGGACCGATACCAAACTTTTTATACCAAACTTTTGCTAGTTGTTGATAATAAAGACTACTGTTAATTATTTACTGGCGGACTATCTATTATTTCTTGATTAAGGATTGAGTTGCGTGTCCTGACCCAGAATTCTCCCTGTTTTTCCTCGTAACTGACCCTATCGTGTTGGCGTTAATTTCTCGCATCGTGTCCATTCTCTAAACTTTTAAACCATATTCGGCAGAATTCCGTGCTCCGCGATGTGCGCGATGTTTGCGGATAAATCGTCATCCCGACCCCCTACCTGCCTCCGCGTTTTTCCGTCCCCTCTTTCTTCTCCTGCCGATTCTTCTCCTTTTCCTCTCGCTTCCTCCGGGCATCCCGCGCTAAATAATAAATACGAGAGGGTTCTTCGGGAATACCCCGAGGGTGCCATTAGCGGGGTACAGGCCCACGCCCTCGGACTTACCCTCTCGCACACTTCGAAACCCACATATCCCCCGTCCCCCTCTCGCCACCGTCGTCTTCGGCTTCTTCCATGACTCGAAACGCGAATCTAATACACTTAGAGGCGAAACGCGCGGTGCGCTATGGAAAAAGGGCGAGGGTCCCAGCGATCGCTTTATGGAGACAGCCGCCTTTCTTTCTTCTCTATGTTTCTGCTTTTTTCTCCTTTTTTGAACTCGCTGGCTGGGCGTCGAACCAATGACTGGCTTGAAATTTATGAAAAGGATCGGAAGATCATCCCGTTCGCCGGGGACAGTGAGCGGGAAGAGTTAGAGGGAGGTGCCTCTAATGTTTGGGATATTAATGGGGGTGCTTCTCGTATCTTGCGCGTTGTAAATTACCGTGTCGCAAAACGTGCCTTCACACTTCGAATTTAGTTAAAGATATCCATAATCTTTGTCCGTAAGACGTCTATAAAAAAAAGTTCATATATAATCTCATATATAAGACTTATTACACCTGCGAACAAGTGACGATGTTACAATTATCGGTTGTCGTATTGGGATAAATGGAACAGTTAAATTAACGCTTGGATGTATGACTTCTTATAAATTTTACAAGAACTCAAATAGTAGAGGAATAATTTCGATTTTAAGGGGATCCTATAGTGAAGACCGAACTCCGACGCGAGAGCTGACTTTACCGATTTACAATACATATACATATACGATTTACGAAACATCGATACATCACTACATACTACTACATCAATATTGCACGCATACATACGCACAAATTTTCACATAAAATAATCTTTCATATTAGGCTTTCAATCTTAGTTCTAATTGCACGATATTATTCTTACATGTTGTCCCTACAGCGCTCTCGTCTCATTTTGTATATATTTATTGTAGAATTT
>NJRL01000901.1:0-14115 GCA_003063815.1 Aphaenogaster rudis
CTCCCCCTTCCTCCCTTTCCCTGAGACGGGAGACAGGAGAATGCGTTTCATAAAAACGTGACATAAAATCGTGACCGATTTGAGCTTATCTTTATATATATATATATATAGAGTAGATTGTACATTTAATAAATAAATGATTTATTTCGCCTCGACAACGGCGTTGGCTCACATTGGCTTTTATTAAATCGTCTTTGATTTTATTGTTGTAAGTCTCACTTTATTGTCAGTCTGTGATTTACAGATTCGCACTTGAAAAGGACCCAAAGCGAGGGTCGAAACGTCGTGCTAGGAATTTATTTTTATAATAAATGGGCCAGAGGGTTAGGTCGAACCAAGATATTAATAAGTTAATTATTTACTGGCTATAAAACATTATCGTTTAATCATATACATAGATTAAAATTCCGTAAAAAAAAGCTTTACAACCCTATTGTTCATCGCAATCAAAGAAAAGTTTATTGGAGTCAAAATGAATTTAAAGTAGTTAAATACCGTAGCGAAGCCATCTAGTATGACATGAAAGTATCGATAATCTGTCATAATTATGAAGAAAGACTATGATTTTGACTTTGTCATGTGTTATTAAAATAATACTGTGTGACTATTTTGCATTTTTTTCTGTTCCATGAATAAAACTAACTGATTCTTGTAGATTCAAAGTCGCTGAAATCTGTTAACAGAATTATTCTAGCATGACAAATTTTTGACGTTGGAAAGTTTCAAAAATGCACAAAAATTTATAGTTATTTTCAGCTATATATAGCTGATGAAGTTGACGTTCTAGAAACTTTGCGATAGTTTGAATTACAGTGAACTTTTCAGAATGAGAAGAAATATAATAAATTACTTTTTGGGAACAGATTTGATTTCTTTTCAAAATGCCATTGATTTCGCGTTTGCAATAGTATCTTAGTGCAGAGCTCTTTGCATTCCGCTCCGTACGGCATTCAGAATCGGCAAGGTTTTTATAAATGTTTTTAAAAACTCAATGTAAAATAAAAAAGCTTTTATAGTAAAAAATTAGATGCTAAAATGTTTACAAAATACTCTTGGGCTTTGACACGAGAACCGGCTCAGGAATGTTACAAACGAAAGAAGACAAGAACTTTTTAAAAGATAACGCACAGTTCAACAAAAAATGACTTGTTTTGAATGAGAACGAGACTAGTCATTTTCCGTAGTTTCTTGGACGCTGAATACGAATTCGGTTTCCAAATTGTTCTATCGCGTCACAATTTTGAGAAATTTGCAGTTAAAGTTGTAAAAAAGGGCTATTTTTACGTACTTTGTCATATTATAACTACGATATGTAACGTGCTGAAGAAGTTTTATTGCAATCAGAATTAAGCATGTCATTAAGACTTTCAGCTCTCAAAAAGAATTTGTCGTGTCGGCTATGGTTAATGAGATATTCATAGTTAAATATGAGATCTATTGCGAAAAAGCTATGAATTATTATAGATCATTGACGATTCACCAAATAGCTTTCAATTATGTTTATTTAAACTTAAGGGTTTTTTAGATTGCTGAATACGAATCCAATGTCAAAATTGACAAATTCAAAATAGTGGAATTAGTATAGTAAAAGGTGGTATTATGGCCCTTGTAGATATAATGGCCCCTCTTAATATCTTCACTATTAGATAGCGAATTCTAGTGATTACTTATGGAGTCATTTGTTTAGTAGCCCGGCATTACGCAGTAGTGCTAATATGCCAATACGCAATGGTTGACATTTGTTATAACACATTTTTACTTTCGATCATTTCGAAATGTTTTTAAGATATATTTTAGCATTTAATTATACATAGATGCCCAGAAAAAGTTATTTCGGATAACAACAGTAAAGATCTGAAAAACTAGAAAAATTTCTGGCAACTTTTAATATTAAGCATTGCTACAGTCCGGTACACGTACCACATCTGTAATTTAATCATATAACTAAATATTAAAAATTATCCCACACGGAAAAAATGGCTATGGTTGTTACAATAACATTCTCTATGATTGGAAAAGAAATGTATATGAATTCAAGTTATATTGATATTATATTGAATATAGGCTGTTAAGATATGCTCACCTATACGGTTCTCACAACCGTAGTTCTTACGATAAGTAACATTCGGTTAGAATATTCTTATTATATGGTTGCTTCAACTAAAGAATTATTGCTATCTCTCTAATGTGGTCTGCAGAACAAATATAGTATGATTAAGAGATCTGTAGGATATAGTTGCACGGCAGCACTGAGAATTCAGTTCTATTGCAACAATAGAATAGACAGCAGCAGTATTAGCACCAACTCACGAAGAATTTCAAATAAAATAAAGTGTACGTTATATTTTGATCCTTCTTGTGCATATTATTGCGGATACAATTGTGAATAATTATGGATAAAGCTTACGAGCCTGCAACCACAGTTATATACATGTTATCCTATCTGTAACCTAAAAATGTTTTATTTTGAATGTTACCTTTGAAAATAGGAATAGAGTCCTCAAATCCTATGCTTTATCTTCAAAGCATAGGATTTGAGGACTCTATTCCCATTTTCAAAGGTAACATTCAAAATAAAACATTTTTAGGTTACAAATTGAATAACATGTATATGACTATGGTTGCAGGAACTGTACCTATAAATAATCATTACGGTAACATCCATATAGCAGCTACCTTCGCTAAGGTTGGGGCAACCATATAGGTCACTTCCAGAGTACTATGGTTCCCATAACTCTTTTCTATGGATGGGCGAAAAATAACATTATTATTCTGCTGTGGCAACCTTAACTTTTTCTCCGTGTAGTATATCGATCGCAAGCGATTGGAATAGTTGAACGAATAGTTGAATTACAATTTCGCCTCGCATGAAACTACCGGATATGCACTAGCTTATTTAAATTATGAATAGGAACTTGTACAATTATTAAATAATCGAATCAGTAATATCGCATACTAAACTTCAGACACCACTCAATAACATTTATTATTAGAAGAGACGTACGAGATTATATGAATCGACTTATGCACGTCTTCCAGTGCCAGGAGAAATATTACATACAAAATAATAACAACAGCCACAAGAATGAGTTTATAAGTGAGACTTTGAAAGTAAGACAAAGCAACGACGTTCAACATTAAACTCGTCCCGAAATTAGAGGGCAAAATTTTACGAATTGTCTCAACCGTAATCGTGGACCTTCGGAATTGCTGGGGAAAATGGTTTTGTCACATACAAGATCTGAAACCGGTGTCTAATCGGCCCATCAAAATCGACTTGAAGACGATTAATGACAAACTAGTAACGTCAGAATATAAAATAAGAATAATAACCGATAGAATAATACTATAATACCTTTCAAAAGAAGCAAATAATCATTTAAAAAGCCGAAACTCGCAATCGACGGGTACTTTGCAACCGAACTAGTTACAGAGTAGGACATTTAGCGAGTGATTGACGAAATCCTGTAAGATCTCGCACTAGAATGCTATTTGGAAAAGCCGGAGATCAAAGTGGTCTGAACTCAGTTATTATGGTCAGAATGGATGGCTACGAAATGAAAGCTGCGGTCAAAGATGAACCAAGATCTCACCGGAAAATACCCAAGATTGGGACAGTCGTTCAATACTCAAACGTCACACAACGGAAGAAGATGGCGTGGTTGATCATTCCTCCTCGTCCACTCACCACCGTCGCAAAGAAGACCATTATTAGAACCTGAGGTCTCTACTTAAAATTGCTATAAGACCATTGTTGTTCATCATGCGTCCCAATCAAGCTCAAACCGGGACATTATTGATATTCGTACTTCGCACTCTATATTGTAAGGTAATACGAAATTCGATCCAAGAATGGACGATGGTATATAAGCTTCAATAAAACTAAACATTAAATTTTACTGCCAGATGATCTAAGAACATAGAATTAAAAGTGCCTCAAAAGTGCCTCAAGATGTATCCTTAATTGCACCGTTCTATTAAGCGTTTTCATTCGATAATGTCCATTCCTTATGCGTTACGATGGTGGTGCTATGTAATGCTGGTACGTGGTGTGCGCGCATTATCAAGTCGACAACATTCAAAAACAAAGAACGTTTTACTCCCTGGTTCTTACCGGTTTACTGATGATTTCTAAAGTTGAGTTAATTACCAAGAATGCTCTACTTTTTGGTTCTACTCTGGCGGGATCGATCAGGTTCTCGGAAACTAACTCAGTGATCAGATTAGATTGATATACTAGTCCGCGATAGAGTGTGCCATTATCACAGGATCAACCCCGTTTTTAATGGTATGATCTGATGGTTGATTGATTGCGCTGATATTTGGTACCTTCGGATTGCTTGTCGCTTAGGAAAAATCAGGTAGGTTCGGTATCAAGAGTCGTGTCGGGATTCTTAGCGGGTCACGTTGCTAATCAGTGGAATTTGTGCTTGGCCGCGTTCAAAGCTCTGAATAGGCTGTGTGGTGGTGGAAAGCTCCGTGGAAAAATTACTTCTGGTCACTATAGGGATTTTATAATAAATTAATTTGTAATACATAATATGATATGATATAATAAATGTAATGTAATATAATATGTAATTTTAATATATAATTGATAAATAAATAATAATTATTATAACACGCACCGCGCCTTTCTCGCCCGCTGAATGTTTGGCCAGACGGAAGTATGACTGGTGTTCAATCAGAACGATGCAATTAAATGTATTATTACAAATATTTTCAATAAAATTTTACAAATATTATTTTATATACTCTACCGTCCATAAGTATTAGCCTACCCTCTTTTTTCTTGATTTACAGCAATTGCGTTATTGTAAGGTATCTTAAATAATTTTTTTATGTTAACAAAAGAATAAAAAGGTATTTTTGTGATAATATTTTATTGTTTCGTTTTAAATATTATGAAATAAAAATGTATTATTTTTTCCATATCCTTTTTTTTTAATTTACTGGGTGGGCAAATACTTATGGATGGTAGTGTACGTGTATAATAAGATTTAAAGAAAATTTTATTATAATTTTAATAGGTCGAACTCTACTGAAATTCTCAGTGTTTTCTAAGGCAATCCAGAAATGTGATATTGTTTTGAAGTCTTACGGCATAATTCTCACAGATATTTTAACAAGTGAAAATAAAAGTATTTTCGACAATATCGTTAATTTACTTTTAGGCCTCGTTGGAATGCAGGTAAGAAAGAAAAACTTTCTTGAACTTTTTGAACTTTAATTAAATATTTTGTTATGTAAGAAATATGATTAATGTTATTTTTTATAATCATGATTTTTATTCAAAACAAATAGGCACAGAGTTATTTTTTAAATATATATTATAGATTGGTATAGTCAATCTCCTAACATCTATTGGTATCGTTCCCGATTTTATAATCGGTCATTCTATTGGTGAATTAATCTGTGGATACGTCGACGGATGCTTGACTATTGAAGAAACGATTCTGTCGGCATATTTCATCGGTTTAGCACTTTACGAATCAAAAATAATTAACGGTTCAATGGCTGAAATTAATCTCGATGTTGAGGTCATGAAAAATATATGTCCTTCGGACATTGATATAGCTTGTTATAATAATTCTTTTAATTCTATAGTGAGCGGGCCAACAGATTCTGTAAAGGCATTCCTCATCAAATTACGGGTATCTTAATGCTTATAATACAAAACAATATTTATTATTTATTTTTTTAAATTAATGTTAATACTAATTAATATAAATTAATTGATTAACATATCTTTCTTCAATTTTTTTAGGCTGATAATATTCCTGTAAAAGAAGTTTCTTGTGGTCATATACCTTTTCATAGCCGTTATATTGAATCTGCTGCAGTTAAATGTGAGGAATATTTGGACCGCATATTACCACACACACAAAGAAAATCTCGTAGCTCAAAATGGTTAATCACATCCGCTGACGAGTGTTTCAATATACCTTTAATTTTATCAAAATATTATACGAATTATTTATTGTCTCCGGTATTATTCGCAAAAGCGATACGTTCGATTCCAAGAAACACGATAATGATTGAGATATCGCCTTGTAATATTCTTCAATACATACTAAAAGATTCTTCATATTCCACAAATATAGCATTACATACATGCTCCGAGTGCCATAGTATTGAAATATTTTTAGAAACAATCGGAGAACTTTATAATGCAGGATTGCAACCACAGATTGCAAATTTATATCCGACAGTAGAATTTCCTGTAAGTCGCGGTACACCAATGATTTCTCCTCTTATAAGGTATAGCATGTATATTTTATGTTCAAGTGTAAATAAAAAAATGTCACGAGCAGTATAATATCTAGACAAATGAATTAAAAAATGATATAATTTTATAAATAAAATGATATCAAAATAAATTTCCAACCTTTTCTCTTTGACTATCGTTATTGTCTGATCTCAAAGCTATACTTAAAATATTTTGAAGATATTCTATTATTATATTTGTTCCAATGATAAGATATGACAATTCTCTAAAACCTATGTATATCGCAAAAAACGTAGGACAATAAAGTTTTAAAATGCAGTAATTAATTTATAAATGCGGCGACTAATTTTGACGAGTGAATAATTAAAATCTACGATCTTATGTGATTGTACTATATAATAATTTTTAATGGTATTTGTAGATGGAATCATTCTGAAGATTTCTATGTAATACAGCACAGTGAACAAGAAATAATCGACAAAAGAGAAATAGTTGTCAGTATTGATACAGTTGATGAGGAATTCATGTACTTAACAGGCCACATCGTTAACGAAAAGAATCTATTTCCAGCTACAGGATATCTTTTCCTTATCTGGCAGATGATCGCATCATTGAAAAATCAAGAGTATACCAATATACCAGTTATATTTGAAGATGTTAATTTTATTCGCGCTGTAGTACTATCATCTAAAAATAGGACCGAATTAATTCTCACGATCCAAGAAGGTAATATCATTACCTAAACGGATTAGTTTATTCAGCTTAGATTGTAAGAATTATCTTACCTATTATGCAGTATTTAAAACACAAAAAATATTTGGCGAAAGTTACTTATCGAACTTGGAATCTTCCTTGTCAATTACTCTACTACCCAAACTTACACCGATATTTATCGTTTTCTAATTTAACGTAATATATCATTTAAAAAATTTATGTCTGTGTCATTTTAGGCAGCAACAGATTCGAAATAATCGAAGGAGATCATGCAATTGTTACTGGAATAGTACGAATTCCAATTAACATTGAAGATGAAAAAGTATCTACTGATCTTCTACCTGAATGTATCAATGACGAAGAAGAAATGAGTACGAAAGATATCTATAAAGAATTGAGGCTTCGTGGTTATCAATACACCGGCATATTTCGTGGATTAAAAAGCGCATCGGTTTCGGGATCAAATGGCCATATTTCCTGGACATGTAATTGGGTAGCATTTATGGATAATATGTTACAGATGATGATTTTAGGACAGAATGCGAGAGTCCTTTTAGTTCCAATAAGAATTCAGAAACTAATAATTAATCCGAAATATCATATACAGCTAATTGAAAATTATCCAATCGAAAAAAGGCGTAAGTATGCAGTAACATAAAAGAGATACAATGGAACCCAACACATTTGTATTAGACATATTTCATATGTGATTGTTGTAGAATTCTCTGTTCGTAATTATAAATCTCTAAACGCTATAATATCCGGAGGAATAGAACTTTATGGCGCTGTGGCTACACCTTTATATCGCCGACAAAAAGCAGTTAATACCGTTCTAGAAGAATACAAATTTATTGCTCATCGTAATTTAGGAACTATGTCGTCACAAGATGCAATAAGAATGTCGATACATATAGCACTTGAATGTTACAACATGATGAATGTAAAAGTTATTGAATTTGTGGAGGATAGTGATCAAGTAACATCAGAAGATTTAAATTCTCCTCTTATTAATGAAATCTTGAGTGATTTACCACAGATTCGGCATAACATTAGACTAGTAACAACTCGCGGGAGGTTTCAAAATATCTCTTTGCCTAACAATGTTTCTACAACGGAAGTTACTAAACTATCTAAAGATGAAAATTGTTTGATGGTCATAGGTTTTGGAATTTTAGCAAAAAATAACAAGAAATTATATAAAGAGTTACTGTCTATTTTAATGCCGCAAGGTTTTTTACTGACTTTGGAGGAGTCCGGCGCGGTCTATGATTATTCATGTTTGAAAAAGTATGAGTTAGAGGTCATTTTGGAAAAACGGACAAATGAAAAAATGCTTATACTATTGAGAAAAATGCAATATGTTAAGAAAAACTGGCGGACTATATATGTGAACAATTACGAATTTTCATGGGTAGATGAACTGAAGTCAATCATGAATGTACAAAATGAGACTGGTGTAGATACGAGGATAATACTCGTCGCAGAAGGAGATTTTGAATGCGGGCTTCTCGGTCTTATTAATTGTTTGCGAAAAGAACCTGGCGGTGAAATAATTAGAAGCGTATTTATCCAAGATAAGGAAGTGCCCGTTTTCTCTTTGCAAGAGCCATTGTACGCGAAACAACTGCAATTGGACTTACCTATCAATGTTATACGTTCCGATAACGTTTGGGGATCCTACAGGCATTTTCCATTACCATCATTGGAACCAAAACTCGTACAGAGTGCTAATGTTACGTTGACGGTACATTAAGAAGATTCGATATTCAAAACATTAAACAGCGATATTTTTCATTTATAAAAAGCTTTATTATAAATTTTGTTATAGATAGTAATCATTTATATTTATTTATTTACAGGTAGAAGGTGATCTAAATTCTCTTTCTTGGGTACAGAGCAGAGTATCTTTCTGCAATAAGCGTGATGACCTCGTTAATGTAATTTATGCGCCTGTTAATTTTAAAGATATTATGTTGGCTACTGGTAGAATCAACGCCGCATCTATTGGATTATTTGAGCACGATTTTGATTCTTTAATTGGCTTGGAATTTGTTGGTTTCGATATGCGTGGACAGAGAATAATGGGAATGTGCTCATATGGGTAAATTGATGAATGTCTCTATCAATACATGCTGAAAAAAATGGATAAACTTTCGAAAAAACCCACACCCGATTGCCATGAATTTTGGAAAAAATATTCCAAATAATGTCAAATGAATATTCTTAAGGGGATCCTGAAGTGACGGGAATTACCGACATTTGCAGCCTAGGGTGCCATTCCGAATTGGCTGGACAGAATCACAATTATTTGGTCTGCAATTAAACGTACCCATACTCAGGAACTGCGCTACGGTTGATTTCATGATAAAATCGGAAAAAAGTTAAAAAATTACATTTGGTGTCACTATCTTTCGGTTCGAGGTTATGTCACCTGACATAAACGTTTACTTGATATAAAAGTTGTACGGTTTGTAGGTACAAAATGAGACCGTAGCGCACTTCAGATTACATGCACAAATAACACTGAGCCTTAAAAACTGAGATTGAAAGCCTAGAAAAAAATGCCACCCTACTCTACCATTTTTTGCATGTGTGCGTGCGATATTGATGTAGTAGTGTGTAGTGATGTATTGATGTGATGTATTGGTCGGTAAAATCGGCTCTCGCGTCGGAGTTCGGTCTTCCCTGCAGGATCTCCTTAAATGGATTTCCACCGAAAAAAACATTTAATGTCAAAAATGTATAAATAAAGTTGTATATTACTGTTCATATTACACTATTTGCCTAGATGAATCTACACATTGTAATCGTATGTTTACGTTTAGAAACATAAAACAACCAAATATAACTATTAAATCTTCACCTTACTAAATAGATGAATTTAAAACAACATACTAAAAATAATGGTTACCGAAAAAATTAGCAAGATCCCTACGAAAGATAGATGACACAATATGTGAATCACAAGCAAAAGCATCATAGTGTGTGTTGCTGCCGGTAAATAGTAAACTTCAAGAACAGAAAAGTATATTCAAATAAATATTCAAAAAGTATATATTCAAATAAATTAAAATTTATTAAATATATTGATGAAATAACTAAATTAAATTTATCAAATAAATATATATATACAATTTTCCTTGCCTTTTTAAATAAATATCATTTATTCATATTATTCTTTTTTAAAATCAGAATACCCGTCTTTAATATATCTGCAATTAACTTTTCAAATAGATCTAATTTATGTTTTTTCAAATTTCGCCTTCATAAAAACTCAAACAAATGATCTGCTATATTATCTCTGATAATTCCACCTCGACTTAGAAATCTTCTAATTACTCGCCATGATGATTCTATAGTTCGCGTATGTGCCCCACTATCTAAATCTATAAATTCTATCGAATGGTTTACAGTTTCATGTTTATAACCATGTTTCTTCAAATTTTCATAGTCATTCCAACAATTAGAGTGGATTTCCGTACCCGGAGCAACATGTTTTTTAAATTTTAATAAAGTTCGCATTCCGTTTGTTTCAGGGCATAGTCTAAACGATAGTCTGTAGACTGTGTCCGCACAATCATCCCAAATATCCAAGAACCCTCAACAATGCGGTCCCGTTCGTATTTTCTTTGACCAATTTTGCATTCATCAACTTTCACAATAAAATCGTTTCTTCCAATGCAGTCTTCTTTGTCATATTGCTTGTCCAAAGATATTACAAAAACTTCACGACAGAATGAATATATGTCTGATGTCGTTTCAAAGGATGTTATTTCATCGCTAAGCCAACTACTTTCACGAATAGCTTGTTCAAAAGACATATCAACAGCAAAATAATATCAAACATTTTTCCATCGAGATATGGCACCTTTTAAATCATGTATTGTTTGCAATCGTAATACTATGGTCATATTTTCCACGCTTGCGGCATCGAAACTTTCCGCATATGCTATAAGTAGATTTCGGATTATATGCAAATTGCATATTTGTTACGTTTTAAATATTTTACGAGAGTATTAATAACGTGGACAAATTATAGTATTTACAACTAATTAACGTTAATTAATTTTAACATATTATTCATATTTACTCAATCTTTGCATATTTTTAAAAAGTTTGCATATTTACATAAATTTTGCATATTTTATTGCATATAATTGAATACATTTCTAATTCCTGTTTAAAATGTTTATCGAAAACGGAAAAATTAATAACTTTTATTAAAAATATTAAAGTATTAATTAAAGTAATTAATTAAAAGTCATATAAAAATGAATAGGAATAGGATGAATAGCAAGCCCTATGTCACTTTATGTGTTTGAAATCCATTTTAAATGGAAAATACATAAAATTGAGAGAAATGTTTCTAGAACGCAATAAAAATTGAATTTCTACTGTTTTTTTTATTTTATATCTATTCTTGAAGATTTGAAATATTATAAAAAAGAAATATTTGTAATAGTTATTTGTGTAACAAGTGCGGAAAGTTGACAATTGAACACGAGCGCGGAACCGATCACCCGCGCGAGTGGCAATTGTCAATCCGCACATGATGCACACAATATTTTATATTACAAGTGCGCCGGAAAGTGGCCCATTACAAGCGTGTACGTTTCACTTTTGAGGTTATGTCCGAGACCCGAGTATCGCTGCGCGGAGTTAGTTAGTTAGTTTTCGTGCTGCGAGAGAGATGTCATTAAGAACCTGTGCGTAAAAGAATGAGACCGTGCTGGAATCAGATATTACTGCACGGTTTCGAGTGGAAAATTCCTCTGTGTGGAATTGGTTACTTTCCGCACAGAAAACACGCGCGTAATGGGCCATTTTCGGCGCACATGTAATATAAATATATATGTATATCTGCATATTCTTTGTAAATTTTGGCAAATTTTTGCATATTTTTACATATTCTTTGCATATTTTTGTAAAAATTCGTGCATATATAAGCGCATATTTTCCTAATTTTCCATGTATATAATCCGAAGTCTTGCCATAAGATTCATCCAAAACTATCGGGTGCCTATGAGTTTTGCAAAATCGCGAACTCATTGTCAATATTAGTCCAAGTTCTCTTACCACTGCAATGTAGTTGCTCTATTTTTTAACTTAGAACCCAGTAAAAACAGCGTCATATTTTGACAGTGATAATTGTAATATTTGTGTAACTAATGATTATTCGCTCTGTACGATAAATACAATTTATATATTTATTGTATTATATTATATTTATATTGCGTATATTACATAGATCAGAGCTCGGCAAGAAATGCACTTCTCGGCCGATTTTCAGCTGGCTCCGCCCAGCGCTACTGCCCTTACCGCGCCGTCCCGCGCGCAGCCTAAAAGCCGCTCGAGCCTAGAGCAGCTCTTAGGCTGCACGCGGGACGGCGCGGTAAGGAGAGTAGCGCTGGGCGGAGCCAGCTGAAAATCGGCCGAGAAGTGCATTTCTTGCTGAGCTCTTTTTTTTGCCCCTCGGCGGACGGGGGGGAAATGCCTGACCGCATCCCCGGGCGGCCGGCCGGCCGGGGTATGTGAGGCCCACACACACTAAACCCCCCCCCCGGGTCGGAAGGAACCTTCCTTCTCCCAAATCCCGATGGATGGGTCACGTTATGCACATTCTACCATCCATCGGGCGGGATCGTGCCAAACAGGCACCCTTCCTTTACCTCACTCTCTCGCACTGGGCCCGACTAAACCGGGCTCATCCCTGCACACTTGACGGATGTGCTACTCATTGCCACTGACACTTTCTTCTTCTGTTGTGGTTGTGGTCGTCGAGTCCTCGCTGTGCGGAAGAGGTGTACGCAGAGCGGCTTCTGCCGCCTGTCAGTCTCTTTCCGCTTCCTCCTTTACCGCTATAACCGTCTCCGCAAACAGAGCGACGCATGCCCATGTCTCCGGCGACCGACACATCTCAGCCACCATGGCTACCATCGAGACTTCACCGCCTACGGCTTCACGCAGGGGAATCCTGCTAGCCTTCCATGCCGCACACTCCACGAGGGCATGTTCGGCTGTGTCCTCCTTGCCCGATGTGCAATAAGTGCATCTTGAGCTGTCTACTTTGCCAATCCTGCTCAAGTAGGACGCAAAGCTTCCGTGTCCTGTCATAAGCTGCAACAGACGAAATGACATGCCCCCGTGACCTCTTTCTATCCAAGAGTGGAGGCTCGGGAGCAGGGCCTCCCTGGTATGTCTACTTGCCGCGTTGGGACGTTGCAGATGCAACTCCCATTGACGAATCATAAGGAGTTCTTCCTCCTTTCTGATTGCTCGATCAGCATCCGTGGACCATTCCCCCGCTAGCTTCAGGTCCCGGACCCGTTCGTACGTCCTTCTTCTGCTTGCGGCCGACAGGAACAGCGGAGGAATCCTGCCAAGGACCCCCGTCGCGTCCAAAGAAACCGTACGATAGGCCGCAATGACCCTGATGGCCAAATTCCGCATTATGCGGTCCAACCACATTCGTGCCTCTTTGGAGGAGGTGAACTCTTCACACCATATTGGTGCTCCGTAGAGGATGACTGATTGTACGACTCCAGCGTACAACCGCCTTTTTGCCTCTTTGGAGCCCCGAGATAGATTAGGCATCAATCGACAGAGGGCTCTGGTCACTTTGGTGGCCTTCGTCTCAACGTATTTGAAATGTTCCACAAATGTTAGCCTGCTGTCAAGCATCACACCGAGGTACTTCATGGCAGTTTTCGCTTGGATCTGCCTATCCCCCACTTGGATCCACGGGAACTCCTCTCTTCTAGGACTCTTCCTGCCGTGGAACAACACCACCTCCGTTTTTTCGGCCGAAACCGTGAGACCGAGTCTTCTGATACGGTTGAGGACCAGCCCCACTTGTAGGCTGGCCCTCTTCACAGCTCCGGAGACCACATCTGCCGAGGCCAGAATGAGTGTGTCATCCGCGTAGCAAATAATTGCACAACCGGGCTTCGTTCCCTCCTGAAGAACGGGTGACCTCCGTTTGGACACGTAATGATTGGACACGGCACTATTGGTCACGCACGATTGGACACCGCACGATTGGACACCGAACGATTGGACACCGAACGTTTGGATACCGTATGACTGAATACCAAACGAATAAACATACATACCTTATTATTGGACACCGCACGATTGGACACCGCACGATTGGACACCGGTCTCGATTGACT
>NJRL01000901.1:49001-59748 GCA_003063815.1 Aphaenogaster rudis
CTACTATTCGTTATTCGAAAAAAAATGTTTCAAGTAAAACTTACTGTGTTTCGAAGGGGACATCTTATGATAGACACATGTTTTTTCTAGGTGGAGGTGTTCCTGAGATTTCAATTTCATTATCTTAATACTTTAATGCGTAGAATAGTGGGATGAATCAATTGATGTGAGGAAAACACATGGTTGCTTTTCACAAAAATATGTAATTGCACATTGCAAATTGCATAATTTTTTTGAAAAACAACCATGTGTTTTCCTCACATCAATTGTTCGGGAGCGGTATAAGCGAGCGAGCGAGCGAGCAGAAATTGATGTCTGGATTGCACAATAGAGTTTGACACACTTCTTTTATAACACTATTTACTGGTTTCTTTTTAACTCAAAAATTCACAAAAATATATACAATTGACGAACTTAATTTTATCTTCCTTTTCCAGAAGAACAGTTTTAGGAAAACGCAAATGTTCAATCGCGGACTTCACCGAAGGCGCGAGCGCGGCGATGATTCTAAGCGGCGGTAATCTCGGTAACTTTCTCGGCGGCAATTGACTAAGAGAGCGAATCGGTTATTGCTGGCACCTTTATGCGTGCGGCAAGACAACGACTCTCTTAGACAATTGCCAATAAAATCGCGACAAGTGCAAAAATTTAAGGTGACCCCAGAGCGCCGAGCGCTATTGGCGGCCCAGGGGCCCTCTTGCAAAAGGTTGCGCTCCTGCCATGCGCGAGCGTGTAGCAGCGAATGCGATTGGCCATTCGGCACGTTGAGCCGACGCGTCATGCTGGCGCGCGCGCGCTGCTTATTTTGCGTTTAGAATAATTAGCCGTTAAACGACGTTTTCGTGTGTGCACAACATTGGTTTTTTATGTTCAATCGAAGACTAAAAAAAAGAGGAAAATGAAAACGTTAAGTTTCGAAACGAATTTCTCGAACTTTCTGAACCTATGTTGTGCACACATGATCAATTGCAACGCAGCTTGCAATTAACGATCTCGAACATCAATTGATTCATCCCACTATTCTACGCATAAAAATATTAAGGTACAGTTATAAAAAAATGAATAGTTTACTAGATATTTTATATTTTATGTGAAAATATATCAGAATAAAATATAAAATATCTCGCAAACTATTAATTTCTTGATAATTCTACCTTAATACTTTTATTTGCCATATAACTGGAGGAACTAAATTATATAAAGAAAATCTCACATGATTCCATTTAAAAAAACAAAGGTCACATTGAAATCTCAGGAACACCTCCACCTAGAAAAAACATGTGTTTATCATAAGATGTCCCCCTCGAAACACAGTATGTTTTATTTGAAACATTTTTTCGAATAACGAATAGTTTGGGAGATAACCGTGTGGATTGATTAAAATGGAACATCCTGTATACGAGGACATTGTCTCTTTAAGAAAAATAAAGATTTTTTACGACCGCTAACAAATAATTAAGCAACAATACATTGAAAAATTAACTGTAAGAGGAAGTATCTTAAAAAATCTATTTATTTTATATTGATTTGGCTGAAATTCCAATTTTGTTTTGGAAAAAATATTCGTTTACGAGTGGATCCCATTGCGATCCTAAACTTTCCTTTATGGTACCATATTCTACGTATATTGGAGTATTTTTAAGAATTTTTTTAGATTTTTAAAAGTGGATATAATTTTTCATTTACTTACTTAAAACTAAAAAATTGATTTTTTTCATACTATTAAATTTTTCTTACTAAAATTAACTTTTTTATCTGAAAGTACGGGAAAAATTCTAAAAAATTCATGTCCATAAAAATTTTATATATTTTGTAATGTGGCAACTTACGATAGCCACCCAAAGAATCCATAGCCATTCCTCAAACCTCAGCTTCTATCATCTCCGACATCTCCGAAACTCTGACAGCGGTTCGAAAATCAATAAAATGTCAATGCACGACAGCTCGCGCTAACTTTACAAATTCCGCGAGCAGTTGCATAGCAACATTAAAGTTTCGATAAATTCACCGCTAGGCGGAAACATAATTGATGAATTGCTCGCAAATAAAAAGCAACATCAATCCATATAAATAGAGGTCGATTTACGGCAAGAAATTCGGAGAATTCCAAAATCAACTCTTCGTATACGAGCTCTCCGAGAACGGCCTCATCACGTCTCGTCTCACAAAGAGAATCTTTCCTCCTCATCCTCTCGAGGAAGACCTTGTTGCTCTGCGCAAGCCAACGCAACCACTCAAGGTAACCGGGACGAAGAGGAAAAGACTCGACGGTGAAGAGAAGAGCAACGGCGCTAGTCGCCAAGCTCCAGGCGCTCGGTCGCCAGCTCTCGGCTCTAAACGCCAAACCTTAGGCGCTCGGTCGCCAATCCTCGGCGCTAGATGCCAAGCCTTAGGCGCTCAGTCGTCAACCCTCGGCGCTAGACGCCAGGCTCCAGGCGCTCGGTCGCCAGCTCTCGACGCTAGTCGCCAACCAATAGGCGCTAGCCGCCAAGACTCTGCTGCCTTTCCACCTGTCTTCAAGGATTGTATATTAGAAGACTTCATCGAAGCGACCTGTGCCATCTTCCTTGAATTTCCTGCCCCGGTCTCTCCCCTTCCTGCTTCACCCAAGAAATCTAAAGGAATCCAGACCGAGTGAAAGAATCATCAGAAGAATGCAGAAACCCAAACAAAGCATCGAGGTGGAAGAATAAACAAATACACTTACACAAAGACACATGTATTGTAAAAATGAATAAATGTTAATGTGTTCCCCTTAGAAAAAATGTCGATCTATTAAAAGAAATTAAATAGGATATAAAAAATCTAGTTCCTAAAGTAATTTTAGCTACAAATGTCAAAAAAAGAAAAATTTTTTTAAACGATCTACTTCTAATATCTTGAATGCAAGGCGTATAATTCTTATTTTTTTTACCTTTAATCTTATACAATATGTGTAATAACATGATTTCATGATCATTTTAAAAATTCTAAACAATTTATTTTTAGGTGGACTCCTGACACGTGGAATGCGCCATATATGGGACGTTTCGCGTCAAGCGGGCCACCTCTCTGTCCAAAAATTAATGCAATGGAAAAAAACGTTTAAGCTCTCAAAATATTCGTATATTTGTGTACTTTCGAATGGAACGTGGCCTTTTGAAAAATTCAATATGGCGGCTCCAATATGGCGCCTGAAATCCGCGAAAGTCACGAATGGTCTTACAACATCTTCGATTAAAATGCGAAAACTTGACAAATCCGCTTGAAAATGATCTCTAAGGGATTTTCGAGGTCGCTGACAAATCTGTAGCCAAATTATCAAAATTCAAAATGGCGAAAATTCAATATTGCGGTTTTTAACCCAATTTCTCTTCTCTAAGTAACCAAAAATCATTGCAATAGGCCTAAAATTGATTACTCGGACTTTTGATTTTTGAATTTACTGATTACAAATCTACAGACACATGAACGCTTAACCCATAAACCCTAAACTTGATCATAAAATAATGAGTTCAGAATTTATAGGATTAGGGTTTTATGATTCACTTTTAAGATAATGAAAGTGTTTGGATAAGAATTTGGCACTATTTATTCACGCGAACTGACGGTTGCGTTTATTTTGATGCGATGTTATGCCATTTACAAAACGCAAACTTTATCACAATTTGCATGTTGTTCGTATAAATAAGTTTCACACGGAAATCTTGACGGGAATTTCGACGCAAATGCTCGAAGCACCAGGAAGCCGGATGGCCGGATAGCGGGAACGCCGGAACATCAGGAGGCCGGATGGCCCGATGAAGGCCGGATGGCAGGGACGCAGGAATACAGGAACGCAGAACGCGGGAGCACCAGGAAGCCCGATAGCCGGAGGAAAGCCGGATGGCAGGGACGCAGGAATACAGGAACGCAGGAACACAGAAACACAGGAATACTAGGAGGCCGGATGACCCGATGAAGGCTGGATAGCAGGAACGCAAGAATACAGGAGCGCAGGAACACAGGAACACCAGAAACACAGAAACACCAGGAATACAGGAGAAAGATAGCTTACTTCCGCGGGTCTACTCGCCAACAACTTCAAGAAGAAGCTCACAGACCGAAGGAGGGAGATCAACCACTCTCAGGTTTTTTCGGTTACTAAGCATCTGAAAAAAAAACAGCCAAAAGACTGTCTAAAAATAGTCCAACGGCTCTGGATCTCAGGTGGCAATGTTTCGTCCCAACTGGTCTTGAGCAGCCAAAGTTCTTGAATCAGCATCTTGGCTCGGACGATGACTGGGGATATCAGACCTAGGGGATCAAATAATTGAGTAATTTCGGACAAAATTGTCCTTTTGGTAATTGATCGATCTGTAATCGGGTATGAGGTGAATTGAAAGACATCTTCGCCCGGATACCAGCATAATCACAAAACCTTGATCTGTGAAGCCTCGATTTTGATGGGTAAGACTGCTTCTCCGGCTGATCTGGAAAGTGGCGGAAGAAGCTCGGGCGAATTGCTGCTCCATTTTTGCAACGGGAAACCCCCCGCTTTGCAAAGTTGGGTCAGCTGATGAATAATGAGTTTTGCATCAGGGATGGAATATGCGCCGCCAAAGATGTCATCTACGTAGCGTCCCTTACTTAAAGATGGCACTGCTAATGGGAAGCGATGGCCCTCATCGGCAATTAGTTGATCGATCGTCCGGAGCGCCAAAAAAGGCGCACAGCTTAACCCATACGTGACCGTGGTTAGACGATAAGATTGGATCTGCTGATTTGATCCTTCCCAAAAGATGCGTTGCAAGTCTTGATCTTCAGGATGCACGTTGATTTGCCGGTACATTTTCTCGATGTCGGTCGAAAATACATACCGATGAAGCCGAAACCACAACAATACATCCGAGATCTCGGTTTGCAGTTTGACTCCGGAGTATAAGATATCATTTAAGGAGACTCCTGAGCTGGTACGACTGGATCCATTGAAAACCACCCAAAGTTTGGTAGTACGGCTTTGCTCTCGGAGAACTCCGTGGTGAGGTAGATAAATTACAGGAGAAGTATTTATTTCCATGTCTCGTATCAAGGACATGTGGCCTAGGGATTCATACTCCTGGACAAAAGCGGAGTATCGGTCTCTGTATGCAGGGTCTGTTTGCATTCGGCGATTGAGCCGTGATAAACTTCGTAGAGCTTGCTGGGTTGAGTCTCCTAAAATTGATACGGGGGATTTTAGAGGCAGTCTCACAATGTACCTGCCTGAGGGATCCCGAGAATGAGTGGATTTAAAATGGTCTTCACAGATGGCTTCTTCAGGGCTCAAGGAAGACTCGGTAGACGTCGATATCTCCTCCTGGGTCCAGAATCGATACAATAAATCCTGTAAATTTTGATCAACCGAACAATGATAGCTCATTGCAGAACAAGTGTCCTCCGTCATTGAGACCGGACCCGAAAGTGCCCAACCGAATATTGTTAATTGAGCTAATGGAGATGGAGGGTTTGCAGGGATCAGATCTGACAAAATAATTTGACCGTAGAAGTCAGCGCCAATAATCAGATCGATCGGGCCAGGATGATTGTAATTGGGATCTGCTAATGGTAATCCTCGTAGGTGCGTTCCAGTATTAGAGGCTACTGTGAACGAAGGTAATCTGCAGGTAAGTCGTGGAAAAATGTGAGCTTGCATCGTACAACAATCCGAAGGATTGTGACGTGCGTACAAGGTAATGGTAACCTTTCCGCGGGTGCCGCGTTCGGAGTGAATCACATCGATTCCTAATAAGGGGACTGAAGCAGAACTTCGAATAAGCTTTAATCTTCGTGCCACCTCCTCCGTATAAAAGATAATTCCGAGCCAGGATCTAGAAGAATTCGTAATGAATCTATTCTCCATTAAAAGTAGGAATCTGGGCTTGACAGGTGGCGAGGAGGACGGGAAGCCGTGATGACGGGACTCGTTCAACATGATGAACGAGGGAATCTAGTCATTGGTTGCTTGGAACGGAAGATGGAGCTGATGAGATACTCTGTGGTCCGACTTTGGATGGTGTTGAAGTTGGGGATGAATGGGTATCTAAGGATCGGTGCAGAGATGTATGATGCTTCTTACCGCATTTAAAACATCTTCGGGTGCTGGAGTATTGTGGTACGTTATGGGATCCAAGACAGTTATAACAGAGTTTCATTTTGTTGATTTCTTGTAACCGACGATCAACTGAAAAAGCTTGATAACGAGGGTAAGTATTGAGATTATGTGTTGACCCGCAAAGGCGACAAGTCGGATTATTGAATTTTCCGCTGCCAGTGGCTACCAAAGTACGCGCCCGTAAATCCTGTCTTGAATGCATCCGGTCAAAACGATTGTTCCTGGATTGGCCTTCCGTTTGAAGCGCTAAACTTTCAAGGGCTAAGGTGCGACTATTCAAAAAGGTCTCGAACTGCGCGAAGGTGGGATAAGTAGTAGTAGCGCCTAGATGTAGCTCCCAAGCTACACGGGTTTTACCATCCAACAGTCGAGCCAAATGATATACCAAAAAAGAGTCCCACGATTCTACAGGACAACCTAAAGCTTTGAGCGCATTAAACGACTCCATGATCGAAGTGTGAAACAGGCTTAAACCATGAGCAGAATTAGGAACGCTGGAACACCAGGAGGCCGGATGGCCCGATGAAGGCCGAATGGCAGGAACGCAGGAATACAGGAACGCAGGAACACAGGAACACAGGAACACCAGAAGGCCGGATGACCCGATGAAGGCCGGATGGCAGGAACGCAGGAATACAGGAACGCAGGAACACAGGAACACAGGAACACCAGAAGGCCGGATGACCCGATGAAGGCCGGATGGCAGGAACGCAGGAATACAGGAACGCAGGAACACAGGAACACAGGAACACCAGAAGGCCGGATGACCCGATGAAGGCCGGATGGCAGGAACGCAGGAATACAGGAACGCAGGAACACAGGAACACAGGAACACCAGAAGGCCGGATGACCCGATGAAGGCCGGATGGCAGGAACGCAGGAATACAGGAACGCAGGAACACAGGAACACAGGAACACCAGAAGGCCGGATGACCCGATGAAGGCCGGATGGCAGGAACGCAGGAATACAGGAACGCAGGAACACAGGAACACAGGAACACCAGAAGGCCGGATGACCCGATGAAGGCCGGATGGCAGGAACGCAGGAATACAGGAACGCAGGAACACAGGAACACAGGAACACCAGAAGGCCGGATGACCCGATGAAGGCCGGATGGCAGGAACGCAGGAATACAGGAACGCAGGAACACAGGAACACAGGAACACCAGAAGGCCGGATGACCCGATGAAGGCCGGATGGCAGGAACGCAGGAATACAGGAACGCAGGAACACAGGAACACAGGAACACCAGAAGGCCGGATGACCCGATGAAGGCCGGATGGCAGGAACGCAGGAATACAGGAACGCAGGAACACAGGAACACAGGAACACCAGAAGGCCGGATGACCCGATGAAGGCCGGATGGCAGGAACGCAGGAATACAGGAACGCAGGAACACAGGAACACAGGAACACCAGAAGGCCGGATGACCCGATGAAGGCCGGATGGCAGGAACGCAGGAATACAGGAACGCAGGAACACAGGAACACAGGAACACCAGAAGGCCGGATGACCCGATGAAGGCCGGATGGCAGGAACGCAGGAATACAGGAACGCAGGAACACAGGAACACAGGAACACCAGAAGGCCGGATGACCCGATGAAGGCCGGATGGCAGGAACGCAGGAATACAGGAACGCAGGAACACAGGAACACAGGAACACCAGAAGGCCGGATGACCCGATGAAGGCCGGATGGCAGGAACGCAGGAATACAGGAACGCAGGAACACAGGAACACAGGAACACCAGAAGGCCGGATGACCCGATGAAGGCCGGATGGCAGGAACGCAGGAATACAGGAACGCAGGAACACAGGAACACAGGAACACCAGAAGGCCGGATGACCCGATGAAGGCCGGATGGCAGGAACGCAGGAATACAGGAACGCAGGAACACAGGAACACAGGAACACCAGAAGGCCGGATGACCCGATGAAGGCCGGATGGCAGGAACGCAGGAATACAGGAACGCAGGAACACAGGAACACAGGAACACCAGAAGGCCGGATGACCCGATGAAGGCCGGATGGCAGGAACGCAGGAATACAGGAACGCAGGAACACAGGAACACAGGAACACCAGAAGGCCGGATGACCCGATGAAGGCCGGATGGCAGGAACGCAGGAATACAGGAACGCAGGAACACAGGAACACAGGAACACCAGAAGGCCGGATGACCCGATGAAGGCCGGATGGCAGGAACGCAGGAATACAGGAACGCAGGAACACAGGAACACAGGAACACCAGAAGGCCGGATGACCCGATGAAGGCCGGATGGCAGGAACGCAGGAATACAGGAACGCAGGAACACAGGAACACAGGAACACCAGAAGGCCGGATGACCCGATGAAGGCCGGATGGCAGGAACGCAGGAATACAGGAACGCAGGAACACAGGAACACAGGAACACCAGAAGGCCGGATGACCCGATGAAGGCCGGATGGCAGGAACGCAGGAATACAGGAACGCAGGAACACAGGAACACAGGAACACCAGAAGGCCGGATGACCCGATGAAGGCCGGATGGCAGGAACGCAGGAATACAGGAACGCAGGAACACAGGAACACAGGAACACCAGAAGGCCGGATGACCCGATGAAGGCCGGATGGCAGGAACGCAGGAATACAGGAACGCAGGAACACAGGAACACAGGAACACCAGAAGGCCGGATGACCCGATGAAGGCCGGATGGCAGGAACGCAGGAATACAGGAACGCAGGAACACAGGAACACAGGAACACCAGAAGGCCGGATGACCCGATGAAGGCCGGATGGCAGGAACGCAGGAATACAGGAACGCAGGAACACAGGAACACAGGAACACCAGAAGGCCGGATGACCCGATGAAGGCCGGATGGCAGGAACGCAGGAATACAGGAACGCAGGAACACAGGAACACAGGAACACCAGAAGGCCGGATGACCCGATGAAGGCCGGATGGCAGGAACGCAGGAATACAGGAACGCAGGAACACAGGAACACAGGAACACCAGAAGGCCGGATGACCCGATGAAGGCCGGATGGCAGGAACGCAGGAATACAGGAACGCAGGAACACAGGAACACAGGAACACCAGAAGGCCGGATGACCCGATGAAGGCCGGATGGCAGGAACGCAGGAATACAGGAACGCAGGAACACAGGAACACAGGAACACCAGAAGGCCGGATGACCCGATGAAGGCCGGATGGCAGGAACGCAGGAATACAGGAACGCAGGAACACAGGAACACAGGAACACCAGAAGGCCGGATGACCCGATGAAGGCCGGATGGCAGGAACGCAGGAATACAGGAACGCAGGAACACAGGAACACAGGAACACCAGAAGGCCGGATGACCCGATGAAGGCCGGATGGCAGGAACGCAGGAATACAGGAACGCAGGAACACAGGAACACAGGAACACCAGAAGGCCGGATGACCCGATGAAGGCCGGATGGCAGGAACGCAGGAATACAGGAACGCAGGAACACAGGAACACAGGAACACCAGAAGGCCGGATGACCCGATGAAGGCCGGATGGCAGGAACGCAGGAATACAGGAACGCAGGAACACAGGAACACAGGAACACCAGAAGGCCGGATGACCCGATGAAGGCCGGATGGCAGGAACGCAGGAATACAGGAACGCAGGAACACAGGAACACAGGAACACCAGAAGGCCGGATGACCCGATGAAGGCCGGATGGCAGGAACGCAGGAATACAGGAACGCAGGAACACAGGAACACAGGAACACCAGAAGGCCGGATGACCCGATGAAGGCCGGATGGCAGGAACGCAGGAATACAGGAACGCAGGAACACAGGAACACAGGAACACCAGAAGGCCGGATGACCCGATGAAGGCCGGATGGCAGGAACGCAGGAATACAGGAACGCAGGAACACAGGAACACAGGAACACCAGAAGGCCGGATGACCCGATGAAGGCCGGATGGCAGGAACGCAGGAATACAAGAGCGCAGGAACACAGAAACACCAGAAACACAGAAACACCAGGAATACAGGAGAAAGAGAGCTCACTTCCGCGGGTCTACTCGCCAACAACTTCAAGAAAAAGCTCCCAGACCGAAGGAGGAAGATCAACCACTCTCAGGTTTTTTTCGGTTACTAAGCATCTGAAAAAAAAACAGCCACATGGGCGCGAGCGATGAGCTCGGAGGAGAGCCGCGAAGACTCGTAGATTAAGAGTTCTTTTATGAGTCGCGAGAGGGCGCTGACTCATGAGATCTTGTTGTGGACTGGACGAGTTCGCCAGCATTTCTGTCGCCGTGGGCTATCAAACGATAAACTCGACTCTGTCTTGAAGGCCTTTTGCCGCCGTGGGCACGAGAATCACCGCCACCGTGGGCTAAAGTCTCTGCCGCCGTAGGCACGAAAAGCACCGCCACCGTGGGCTAAAGTCTCTACCGCCGTGGGCTAAAATCTCCGCCGCCGTGGGCACGAAAATGTTGTAAAGAAAACAAATTTTTTCTACTCAAGAGATATCTTGAACTAGCGTCTTCGAATCGTTCAAGATTCTTCAACAGGAAGAAAATTCAATAATTAAAATATTATAAGTTATAATGGTTATATGTGATTTTTTTCCAGGGTTGGGAAGTAACTCGTTACTTGTAACGAAGTTACAGTTACA
>NJRL01000902.1:0-16596 GCA_003063815.1 Aphaenogaster rudis
TGAAATAAGATGATCAGCACTTTACGATTTTTAACATGTCGACTTGATGCTATCGATTTGTTCGATCGTTCGCGAAAATATCGGAAAATGTGCGGGCCAGATATTATTAATTAAAAATTTGAAGGTGAAACGTGCATTTTATAATTTTCATTAAGTCGACTTGACGCTGTCGATTTGCTTATTTGCTGGCAAAGATATTGCAAAAATGTGCGGGCTACAAATATTATTAATTTAAGATTTGAATATTGAAAAACTAAAAAGGACTCTCCTGACTATTCGATAATAAAAACACATCTCAAGAGGACTATTAGGAGTCAGCGCGATAAACAATGCGCGAATTTAATACAAATATAATGTCTTGGTACAAATTATTAAATATTAAATTATATTTGTATTAAACTCACGCATTGTTGATGTATTTTTATTATTAAGATTTAAAGTATAAGGTGAAATGAGCATTTCACGATTTTCAGCACGTCGACTTGATTTATTATCGATTTATTCGTTTGCTCGCGGAGGTATCAGAAAATACGGGCCACAGATAGTATTAATTTAAGATCTAAGATAAAAAATAAGATAAACGAGCATTTTAAGATTTTTAGCATGCCAACTTGATGCTGTCGACTTGCTCGATCGTTCGTGAAGATATCGGAAAATGTGCAGGCCATGTAGATGTGTTGTTTCTACTAATCCAGGTAAAGGGGCCCATAAAGGAGAAGCTCGTTGAATTCGGGACATTTGGTAGACGAGGGTCCGCCATACCGACGCCTTTCCCGCTTCCATGTGTTTGCCAGATTCGAGATCGTACGCAGGAATCACGGTATCTTTCACCGCACAAGCGCAAATTATTTTTATCGATTCGTTCTTACGCAACCTTCGAGACGCCTCGTGGGAGACATGCCCCAAAGAAGCGCTAGCTAGATTCGCGCGAGTGTTGTCGGCAACGAAACGCTCTGCGTTTATTTGCCGTTTACTTAGGCGCTTTTTCTCCCGCGGCTCTCTCAAATAAAATCAAATAATGATATCTTTGAAAAAAAATAATGTCAGGGATCTGCCGGGCCGCGTGTGACTGTCGCTTCGAGGGCGGTCCGCGAGATCAAGTTCGAGGAAAAGGGTCTCCATGGCGAGCACCCATATTTATAACCGTGGCGTATTTCGTGTAAAGTAAATCGGAGACGCGCGGTGGAAAGACGGACGGACGATGGCTGCTCCGCCAGATTTAATTAATGACCCGCCGAGTTTGATCTGCCCGGCTACAAAGACCGTAGGCAAGACGCGCGCTCTCCTCTCTCTATCGTTTGCGCTCTTTCCTCTTTCGTCATCGTTCCCTCCCTCTATCTTCTCCGACGTATGCGCGGTCACGGACGGAACGGAAAGACGCGAAAGAAAAAGCGGCAGAGGAAGAGGGAAAGAAACGAATGTTTATTTCGGTCTTGGAGCCGAGGATCGCGCGAGAAAGGCACTTTCTCGATATTTACAGTCTTGAAGCGTGATATGCGTGTTTGCGATAATAGGCAAGGATTCGATACGTCGAGCGCCGTATACGATCGATCCCTGGCAAAATTCTGGAAACGAGCGTATAAGATCGACCGTTTATAATTATGTCGCGCTAAATGCAAATGTACGATCACGATTCGATCGCATCGAGATGCATAATCCCGACGTAATCTTGCATCCTCGTGCGACGGATCTACCTGAAGCAGGCAGGACCGCACGCACACACACACGCACACACGTAGAGACCGACTGCGCCGCTGACAAACCACAGGCATACTTCGGCGCATAGTTATTTCGAACTTGACCCACATTCCCGACTTCCTACAAACTTTGCTTTTCTCGTTCTTCTCTCGGCGCGGAGTCTTCGAAAAAGACAGAATTGATCGGACAGGGTCATCTCGGATGGCGAGACGTTCCAATTTCGCGGACAAGCACCACACCGCGCGATCGCGATGAATTTATTTCTGCGCCGAAGCCGAAATAAAACCATGACAAATTACGCAATCACGTCGGTTCCTCCCTCCCTCCCTCCCTCCCACCCTCCCCTCGCCCCCTCTCGAAGGGGGTGACGCTTCTGATTTCATAAGCCGATATTCATCGGAACGGAGTCAAACGAACAGTGCGACAGTGACGGATCGTCTAAATTGAAGAGCGGAATTCGGGCATCCGCGGCGGCGAGAAGCCGGGCAGACGGGAGGAGCGGAATGGCGGGGTGGGATGCGAGTGGGCCATGAAGGGAGGTATAGAGTAATATTAATAGCGTGGGTGGTGGCAAAGCGTCGTGGAAGATATTGTTAGAACTCGGAGGCTGACTCGCGCGCCCCGGCGGGGAGAGGGCTCCTTGCTAATGGGGTTTTAATGACGGCCAGCTGTCCGTCCGTCACACACTTTTAGACAACTATTCGGTATTTCTGTATCGCCATCTCTCGATCCCGATTTCCCGACGAGCGTCGCAAGATCGACTTATGTCTCTCTCTCCCCGCCCGCTCCTGTCTCCTGTGTCGGTATATATGGTGTCCGATGTCCGAGACAGCAACCTTCGAAGGCTCAAGCTGAGAAAATAATTTAAAGGAATCCAAAGAGACGACTCGCACATTGATGGAGCGCGATTGCGACTTCTCTGTAATACAGGATGTTCCAAACTGTTTGCATTTCCTTTCGCCCACGGATTCTTCGATCAATCCGTAGCCGATTTTCTACATTTTAATATTTTTTTTCCTGAACTTTATTTTAATAGAATGTAAAAATTTCTGCGTAAGGATAATTAATTAATATTCTTTATATTTTATTATTTTTATTTAATATTTTTTTCTGAACTTTATTTAAATAAAATATAAATGTTCCCGCAATTATACAAGGATTATATTAATAGTCGTGAAAATAATTTAAATTATATATTATCTGTCGTCGATTTTCTATACTTCAATTTTTTTTCTTTCTGAAAATTATTTTAATGGAATATAAAAATTTCTGCGTAAGGATTAATATTTAATATTTTTATTTAATACTCTTTTCTGAACTTTATTTTAATAAAATATAAAAATTCCCGTATTCATAGAAGCATTACTAATAGTCGTGAAGATAATCTAAATTGTAATTAATACAATTAACCGTTTTTGAAACTTAAGGTGCTGATACTATCTGCGAAATAACAGAATGGTTTAACGTGTGAGATAAACGCGAGATAAAAGTCTCATCGCACACGGTGAATGAAACGACCGGTCGGTTTCAGGCGCATTCTTCGTTTTTGCGCAATTGCTTCATACCCGGAGCGTGTTTTAGTCTCGACATTATCGTCATATAATTCTCAGTTTTCATAAAACAAATTTCATTGCCAGGAATCTCGAGGCGTCCGAGCGTCGTTTCGCCACGAGGAAGAACTTTAGGAAAGTGGTCGGTGCATCGAAACGTTTGTTCTTACCGGCGGGCAACAATTAAGCCGCGTGCCGTCAATTCAGGGGGAAAGAAACGAGAGGCCCCGGACTCCGGAGCGTGCAACCACCACGTGCGCGAAGGGGTGTAGGAAGCAGACAAGCGGAGAAAAGCGGGAAGCTATAGCGCGATTTTATGACCCATTAACTCATCCAGCCGGATTGCTCGCGACATAGAAAATCCGCTTCGCTTAAATTCAACGCGAAGCTCTTATTGTAAATCCATACAAAGTTCATAAACAGAAATATTTCGCGCGGCAAAAATTGATCGTGCTCCACGCGGCTTACAAGTAACACTAGGGAAGTGCCATACGGCGATTTTCCTGAAACTTGGCATACAAGTAGTACATGGAAAACTATTGGATACGTATATTGTTATATCGGCCCGAAAGCCGTTTGAAGGGTAGAAATCACCTTCTCGATTTTGGGGGTAGGTTCGACTATTTTACGAATTATTTTTATGATTGTTGCGAAATCAGGTAACTAAGGGTTTTTGGAGTCGCTGATAACGAATCTGAAGTCCGTTTTTAAGAATTCAAAATGGCGGATCCAATATGGCGGTCGCATTTTTTCAAAAGGGTGATTTCTAAGGGTGATTGCTACCCTTCAAACGGCTTTCGGGCCGATATAACAATATACGTGTCCAATAGTTTTCCATGTACTACTTGTATGCCAAGTTTCAGGAAAATCGCCGTATGGCATTTCCCTAGCGTTATTTGTTAGCTTTAGCTCTCCATGTAGTCGAACGTGTCTCGTTTGATCTTTTGACAACCGTTTCAATAATTTTGAATTCGAATCGAGAAAATCCCTTTGTCCACACAACCGTTTGCGAAACCGATATCGATCGATCCAGACCCTTTTTCAGGCATCTTTCCAAGAACCATCAGAATTTAAAATTTCCTACAAGAACGTTACTTTTTTTACCTGAAGGACTAATTGTCTCGACATCGATCTCGAGTCCGAAAATGTAGAGCTGAGTCACGTTGGCTCTGTAATACCATTCGTTCATTGGCAGTTAAACCGTAAACTGGTGGCTAGTAATCGCGATCGGACTCACTTATTTTAGCGATTATGCATGAACGGATAGGACTAGGGGTAACAAAGAAAGCAGATATGCACGGAATGTGAATATCCATTCTTTTACAAATTCTTTTGTTATCTTTTCCTCCTGTCATTTATTTCACAATTGCTGATTCAAAATATGACTGAAAATGGAAAGGGACGTAATCAATCGTTAATCTAATACTAAAGAATTAGATAAAACATATAATCTTTAAAGTGTCAAGGTAGCGGAGATATAACTTTAAATATTTTTCTTTCAGATACGTTAAATAATAGAAAAAATCCGAAAATCTATTGTCTAAATTCAACCAAGAAACTAGCATCTGTCGACCACATGCCTGATCGACCCTCTCGCAGTTCTCCCCTTCTTATCTTCCTCTTGTAATACCAGATTTCCTTTCCGCGAATACGGCCATTTCGAACCTTTCGTAGCTTAAAAGATCTCGATGTTCACATAAAAATTAGGCTGCCTGACTTTTAACATGCTTCAGGTAGATATAAACATTAACAATCTACGGATATTATCAGACTATAGTAGGTATTTTCAGAAATGTTATAGTGACATCGGAATGCTTTCCATAACATATTTTAAAAATACAGTGACAGCTCCTTAAGATGTCTTAAGGTCTCCGGTCTATTTATCATTATTAAGAAGATAATATAAATCTTCGATGAATGGAAAACAAGGATCGATCGTTTCTGAACGAATGCGATTATAAACATTCTTTCAAATCTTTATGCTATAGTGAACATTTCGTATCTAGCAAGGGATAAAACTGGATACAACTGGAAAAAGTCGAATAAAAACAAAAAAAGGTTATATAGCTGACAAAATGGCCGAGTATTTCAGAAAAAGTGTTCTTAGCGTAATATATGTCTTCAAATTATCTCTCAACGCATTAGGACAATCGATAAAAGACAATTGAAAATTTCTATTAGACCCGCCGAAAAGTGCTTCTAAAATAGTAGATCGTGCTCGTAAAATGTATCCGTAGATACATTTTATTCGTGTATTCGTGATCTGGTGTTGAGTCGTAAAATGGACCGGTCGAGGAATTCTTGATCACAATAAAATCTTTTATACAAAGCGTTTCAATGCACGCATAAAAACAAAGTATTTAAAAGTAGTATTTAAAAATCGGGTTAATTTTATATGATAACGCATATATATAAAAAACACATGGTTGCTTTTCTAAAAAGTATGTAACCGCACATTACAAATTACATAATTTTTTTTGAAATGCAACCATTATGTTTTTCTCACATCAATTGATTCATCCTACTATTATACGCATAAAAGTATTAAGGTACTGCAGTTATCAAAAAATGAATAGTTTACAAGATATTTTATATTTCATGTCAAAATATGCCAAAATAAAATATCAAATATCTCGTAAACTATTGATTTTTTGATAGCTTATCCGTAATACTTTTATATAGCAAATAACTAGAGGAATTATATTATATAAAGAAAATCATATAATTCCATTTAAAAAAGCAAAGATCACCTTCAAATCTCCTAAGCATCTCCACCTGGAAAAAAATGTTCACGTCTGTAAGGTGATATATGGTATGGTATCTCTCTAGCTATGATATGGTATGGTATCTCTCGATACCACACAACTTTTCAAGCATTTCTTCCTATCTCCAAAATTGTAGAAGTTATTCGGGTGGCCGGTCTTAAGTAACTCACCCTGTATATATATGTCTGTTTGCGACGGTACTATTAGAGAAATTGAGTTCAATTTATATGTATATCGACTTGTATGAAACTAAAATATGACTCTTTCGCACTGCATTGAAAGTGAATAACTCAATTGAGCGTAAGCTGTTGCGTTCAACTGCGATATCGATTCGTTGCAACAATGTATCGTGTCCTAACCGGTAGTCCTTGCGGTTGCCTTCTCGGCACGTCCGGAAACGCGAGCGGTATCCTTCTATGCAACAACATATTCGCGATCGATTTCTTCGGCAGATGGCAGTTTTCGATTTTGGCAGCAATAATAAAGTTACAAGCAAGAAAAGAAGATGCAATTTTGTGGTAGGATGTGTGCCGCACGGTAACCGCGAGCTTCACATGTGCTATCGCGAATAACCGATGTTGCACAAAGACCGTGGTGCCACAAATATAACTAAATATCGCAAAATGTACACAGGATATTGCAATATACTATTTTGTTTTGCTGTAGATAAAATATTTTTAAAAGTTGTCTTGACTTTTTTGGTAAGAGAAAAAAAAGAGAGACGAAGAAAACTTTGCATACGGAGAAAAATCAGATTCTCTACACTGAAAAAAAAATGCTGTTGCTTCAATTAAACGTCTACGTCACGGGCTGCCACAAACATAAATAGTTGATTCAATTGTATTATAATTGGACCAAATATCTAGATTATTCTTTTAATAATGTAAATATTTGGTCCAATTATAATACAATTGAATCAACTATTTATGTTTGTGGCAGCCCGTGACGTAGACGTTTAATTGAAGCAACAGCATTTTTTTTTCAGTGTATATAACTTTAATTAATTTAATTGAATCCTCTCTCTCTTCTCTGTCTCTCTTCTCTCCTTTTCTCTCTTTCCAATAAATAGCGATATCTATCTATCTATTTATTTATATTTCTCTCTCTTTCTCTTTCTTTGAGCACGTAACCATAATAAGACTTATATCATAATAATTTTCGAGAAGAAAGCATTCTTCCATGAAACATATACGCGTTAGATATAACTAAATATCTGTGCCGGATTATGATGGCACGAGTTCGGAAACTTGGCGTGATCCAAGGTCGCCAAAGAGACGAAAGAGAGAGTCAACGACAAAGACGACGAAGGACGATCGCGTGTCTTGGCGAGAAAACGGGAGCCCACGGTGGCTTCTTGAATGAATAATCGCCCCGAATTTACTGCCGGAATAATACACCGAGAATACGATCTGCCCGAAATCACGCCCCCACGTAACCATTCATTTAACATTAATTTAATGATATATAACCGGACACAAAGAAGTGTTCTCGTGCCGACAGATTCGCGGAAGGGAATCCTGGATACGGAAGAATCTTCGGTAAGGACACATAGACGAATTGGCACCCTGGCGATCAATTGAACGTCTTAAGAAACTCGTTGATTAGCTTCTTTCAGACGATTATCATATTACGGATGTAATCAGATTTGTAAATTTAATTTCGATACAGAAGATATTCGCGAGAGATGTCTATCGCTATTAACTTTGTACGTCCCGTTCCTTCGATGCGTGTTTCGGCGTTCAATAAATATTCTTTTTAAGATGACTACTGATATAAGGTCCAGGAGATCGCATCGAGCGTGACAGCCCGCGAAGGGATCGCGGGCCGGGAGAAAAAGAAACGAGCAGAAAGAGGAAGGTGGAGGGAGGCTGGACGGCTGGAGTCTTCGAGGTGAAGGCATTTCGACTAACGCAATAAAGGGGCGCGCGATAATATTGCGAATAATAAATATCGGGATGTAAATCCATTGGCAAAGGTAACGTCGGGCATAAATCAACGTTCCTGGAGGCGAAGAGAGAGAGAAAGAGAGTGAGGGAGGGAGAAAGGCGAGGAGGGGGTGGATGGGGGGGGAGCCGGTCACGAACCGTCCGTTCTGTATCCTCGTAGAATCGCGTCGTAAACTCGTCAAACTCGGCTCGCGAAATAGCATTAACTATCGGGATAATACAATCGTCTTTGCTGCGCGTACATTGGCCGTTGCTGGAAGGAGATCGTCTTCGCCCTCGAGAGACGAACGAGAGTGGCGAAAAATGGCGAACAATGGCACCTCGGCCTTGTCTTCCCTGCGATCGACTCCATCGCGACGAACGACTTGACGCAGAAAAATATACTCTTTATACCGTTCTACACGGTATCTTCGAGAAGCCTACACTGAGAGAAAAAAAATGGTTGCAATAACAGTAATCTCACTATATTTTATAGTGAGTTTTGGCCTCAGCCTCAGACATATTTTTATAGTTCATTTAAACATGCAAAATATAGCAGAGTGAATACACATTTATAGTCATCATATTTCCTTTGTTATTACTACCATGTGTATAGTAAAGCATGCTAAGAATATAGTTACCTGTACCAATATTTGCCAAATATTCCAATTGTAATAACTATATAAAATGGTTAATTTCTCTTACCATTTCATACATTCTATCTTACTATATTTTTACTTTAAATGATTATAATTATTGCTAAAAATTTTACATGGGTCATTTATACTACACTGAAAAAAAGGCTTGGTTATAATAACCAAGGCTTGGTTAAATAGTTTCAACTAAACGGTTTCAGTGATTATGACGAAATAATTTGGTTAATGTTAACAAATTTGGTTAATGTTAACAAATATTTCGTCATAATCACTAAAATCGTTTAGTTGAAGCTATTTTACCAAGCCTTTTTTTCAGTGTATGCCTATATCGTAATTGTCACCAACATAAATGGTAACACTTACTACATAAACAATAATAAGACCGCGTAATGTATAATACAAATTAAAATCGAGAAGGGCCTAAACAGTCATAGCTAGATCTTAGTGCTTAATAATATTTTATGTGTAAATATTCTAGTTCAAACAAACTGCGCGCCGATTAATGTCGGTCTTGAAACGCAGAATTTTGAATTGAACAGAATAGTAATATCACAATATTAAATTTCTAATGAATTTAATAATAATGATGCTAACAAGCATCTATAAGATTCCCCCTCCTTACTATATGAATAATATTCCTAACTAATGATCATTTACTATGTCATTATAGTTCCAAATCTATAGTTCCATTTTTTTCTCACATCAGTGTACCTTTCTTCGCATATCTTCCAACCTGATTTGGTAATAACTCTAACGCAGGAATGATTGCCGCCTCAATTATGAGGCAATCAGCGTTTCCTGCGGGAGGAAAGCAGATTTCATTGCCTGCAACCGATTGCACCGCGGTAATACCGAAAAACACACGCGACGTACACCCGTACAGCTACGAGACGGCGCGCACTTCAAGGACATTCTCGTGAATCAATCGCCGACTTTTATATCGAACATCCGTTTTGTTCCCTTTACGCTCCGCGGCACGCCACGGCCCTCGCGCGAAGTTTCCTTGCCTGTATTAAACTCCTTCCTACCGTGGGCAATTCGAACAGATTACAGGGCTTTATTCGACAAACGCTAATTAATCTAATTATCGACCGCATCTCGACCCGCACACGAGAGATCAAAAGAAGATTCTGCTGTACGTTATTATACTACCTACGGAGATTTTTGGGAACTTTCGCAGTCACGCAATGTCTCGATATAATTCGTGGAATAACTTTATACGAAGGGCCCGATATTACACCTCCTCCTCAATCCCGCGCTCCTCTCGTGAAAGCGATTTGCCATGTATCGAATATCAAATATCGCCTCAGAGCAAATATCGCGGCACGTATATTCTTGTATGCCAGTTTATTGTACGGGTCTGTCTTAAGAACGACGAATGTAACATCACTTCGAATCCATATGAGTTGCATTCCAATATGATCGCATCATTAGGTATATCGTTTACAGACAAATTGTTTTGCACGATAAAACACGTAGAAATTTTGTAACTGCTCCGCGAACGCTTGAAAAATATCGGGTAATATAAAGTTCGGTTTACCTCGCTGCTCGTATCGCAATTGCGACAGCAAACAGAATCATTAATAATAATGGCAGCAGTAATAAAAGATTACCTTACGACCCACTTCCATATGTTTATATATTATTGCTGCTTTAACGACAATAATATATAATTAACGACAATATTACAATTCCGCACACACATGCAGGTACGCTGCAGAAGTATGGCATCAACTTTAAGGACAGATAGAGATAAGACTGTTATATATTTTCACGAATTCGTGCCGATATGGCAGCTAAATTTGTCGCAATTGCGAAAGCATACTGTTTATTAAAATTATGCAAGCTGTTAATTCAAATTAATTCATACATTATCTTTATAGATTATCTTTATAGATACGCGTATCCTCTTTTTTATCTTTGCTACAATTTCTTTCCATGCAGCCATACTGCGGAAATATTTATTTCGCACTCTCTCTCTTTTCTCCCCGAGCTCGATTACTTACATTTCTCAAATTTGGTTAAAAAGAATTGCATGCATGAGCGATAACCTCAGCTAAGGAGTGTTTATGATAAAACAAGGTGACACGTGGTAAATTGTACCTGTTACGACATACGTGAGAAAGAGATAGCCGGTATCAGATGAAAACGTACATGACGCTAACAATAAGATGAAAGGAAATATGCACGGTACGCATGTTTCACAAACGTAAAAGCTCTCGGTAGGGTTGATAAAATTCCATATTTTTTAAATAAAATCCATGCTAGTAATAAAAATCCGTATTTCCGGTATTTTTGTCGGAATGAAAAACCGATAAAAATTGGTCTTTTCTATTAAGAACGATAAAATAAATAGAAAAGTAAAAAGATGATTCTCAAGCTCACAATCAGTAGATTAAAAATCAAAAGTAAAAAGAAGAGCTAATACATAGAAAACCTTTTTATCGATATTTTAATTCACAGGCAGCCCAAGGCCTATAGCCCTAATTTTGTTATGCATTTACATAACTGTCCGGTGAGTTCAGCGTAAAAAAAATTAAGAGAGTATTTTCCACAATTTTTACTCAAAATAAAATCTGTAAGAGATTAGGAATCAATGCAAGGAATAAATTAGTTTTTTGTTATAAGATATTGAATGATAAACGCGAATGAAATCTATGCAAAAATCTTGATAAAAATTTTTAATTCTATTATTATGTTATACTTTTCTCATTAAACTAAAAATTAATATAAAATTTAGTAACATTTATAGGTTATTTCAAAATTTTGTTTTAAAAATATATTTCACATATTAATTTGAATTAAAAAAGACTTTATTATATTGATTTTGTTTTTCTTCGAACTATAGTGATTAATATAATTTACTAATTAAAACAAAAATATCTTTTAGTGTGACACATTAGTCATTTTTATAGTTTTTATCAGTTTATTCCATTGGATAAAGTCCGAGACAGTAAAAACCGGAATTTATTATGGTTTTTTTCCACCCACTGGACTTTTCTGGCCAACCTTGCACTGAGAGAAAAAAGTATGATATTTGGAACTATACAATGACATAATAAATGATTATTGGTTAAGAATATCATTTTTATAGTGTTACCATTATAGTATAAGTGTTACCATTTATGTTGGTGACAATTACGATATAGGCAAAGTATAAGTGACCCATGTAAAATTATTACCAATAATTATAATTATTTGAAGTAAAAATATAGTAAGATGGAATATATAGAATGTAAGAGAAATTAACCAGTTTATTTAGTCAATACAATTGGAATATTTGGCAAAAATTGGTACAGGTAACTATATTCTTAGCATGCTTTACTATACACATGGTAATAATAACAAAGAAAATATGATGACTATAAATGTGTATTCACTCTGCTATATTTTGCATGTTTAAATGAACTATAAAAATATGTTTGAGGCCAAAACTCACTATAAAATATCGTGAGATTATTCTTATTCCAACCATTTTTTTTCTCTCAGTGTGGCCCTCGGACGCCCCGCGTGTTTCACAGACATAAAGTACATTCGCGTGTACTTAAAAAGTTACCAGAACATCCGAAGTTAATGTGCGCAATTGCCGTGGTATTCGCGACGTGGTAGATAACGATCAGCTTGATGCAATCGGATAAATTAATTGCCGGCGCGGCATGTCGATGTCAGTCGATTAGACGAAAGGAAATCGAATAAAAGGGGTCACATAACGGGCGCTGACACGACTCGCGCGCGCCCGCCAGTCGTAGCGTCGGTGCACGGGGCGCGAGCGTAAACGAGAAAGAAACGGGATACCGTAAACACGGGGCTTCTCACCACAGACTTAAGGTCTGCATGGGGAAGGTGGTTGGTGTCAGCACGCGACCTCGCGGATACGCAGCGTGCGTCCCGCGACGCGCGTATCCCACGTCTCTCTTCCCGTTTCGTCTCCTCCTCGTTCTTCGCGTTCACTCGCTGCTGCGATTCCGGAGCAGAGCAGCGCTGACAGATCGGCACGTCCTTTCAATGTCGAATCCCAATTTACGTGTAAATGAGGAATATAAATAAGTAGATATTTATAAATAAAGCATTTGTCCTCACACACGATCGTTATATGCTCTCCATGATATCGATTAACGCTTGGCGGTGACTGGGTCATAAAGAAAATACTTGCTTTACATATTGCAAATTACATAATTCTTTTGAAAAGCAACTATGTTTTCTTCACATCAATTGACTCATCTCATTGTTCTGCGCATAAAAGTACTAAAGAATGAATAGTTTACAAGATATTTTATATTTCATGTCAAGAAATGTATGCCAGAATATATAGAATACCTACATAATATCTCATAAACTATTGATTTTTTTATAACTTTACTCCAATACTTTTATGTGCAGAATAATTAGAGGAATCATATTATATAAAAAAATCATATGATTTAAACAAAAGGCGATGACCTTCATGTGACTTTAAAAGTTAATTTTATCATTATTTGTCCCCTTCGAAACCCTAAAACTTTTGTCTGAAACATTTTTTTCTAAAATCTCGTGATTTCTAGATATTTAGATATCAAAAATAAAATCAGACACTCTGTGTATATATTTGTACCTCAGAGGTAAAGGATCGTATGTCCACTTTTTGTCAAAATTGAGTTAATACTTTTTCCAATATACCAAGAGCTTAAACTTTAATATAATAAAAGATGTTATGTTCATTACGACTAGTTTCTAGTTTCTATTTTGTAGTTTCTTTTATTTTATATCTAAAAAAAATACACTCTTTCCCTATTTAAAACTTTAAACCCTGTTTTCTCTAAATTTATAATAATAGATATACGATTCTTTACCTCTAAAGTACAGATATATATATATATATATATATTTGTTGTGTATATTATATTTATACGCGGAGAGATTTTTATCCAATAAAGTACGGGGAGGGGGGGAAGGATCAAGAATGACCCAGCCACAATCTGCCAAAAGGTACGTTTTCCGAAGGGTTAACGCTGGAGATCATTAATCTAACATTTTTACAAAAATTCGAATTTCAAACGTGTGATCATTGAGAAATGTAGCTTTCGTGTACACGCACGAATGACACGGCACTACAAACAATAGATTTACTGTCGGAAGGTCACGCACAACGAGATCTGAATGTGTATGCCAATCGGAGCGACAGCCGCGAACGACTTGGGTCGAGCCCGTTCGCCTCTTCGACATTTTTCTGCCGGCTGAGTAATTTATGCCTCTCTTATAACCGATACATTTGAGGTGGGGGCGTCGGCGGCTGCGAGTCGGTCGATCGCGAGAAAATCCACGCCGTTCTTATGGCGGTCTCGCTCGCGGCGGGGCGTAGGTAATATCAAACGCGGCGCGGCCTTATAGGGATTCTGTTACTAATATGCCCCGGTAGCGGTAGGAACCCCTGTGTTGCATATTATCCGATACCAATAATGCGACTAATCGAGTTAGCCTTACCCCTTAAGCTGATATGTAGCTTTATACGAGTGTACAACGTAACGATCGCGGGACCCGGGAGAAAGATCCGCCCGCGAACATCTAGGGTTCATAAATTCGGTAATACATAACCGGCAACGATCCTTCCACCGGTGGCAGGTAATAGTTGCGGGCGATAAGGCGCATGACGAAGGTAAAAATATTGCAGGCACTACGAAGCTACGGAAGGAAAGAGAGAATACGAGAGAAAGAGATAGAGAGGGAGGGGGGGTAAAAGAGAGAAAAAGAGGGGGAGGACGGTAAAAAGACGAAGGGCCGTCCGCCTCTCTGGAGCGACCGGGCTTGATGTTTTACGGTCTAGCCGCGATCGCAAAAAATCACGATCGCGGAGATGCACGGAGATTGGTGGAGGTGCAGCAGCTGTGCGGTGCGCAACCGTGGTGCACGCATGGTAATTCTCATTGAACGCGTAATTATATTAATTGTCGGCTCTCGGCCGGACAAATTACGGTTTTAAAACCGAATCTCGAGTCGTTCGCGTAGCGGCCGAAAAACATCGACCTCGCTGCGAGCGGGAGATCAGCCTCTCGCCTTCTCCCTTCCGCCATCACGTCGCCTTGCTCTTCCACCGAAGTGTCCCTCGGCCTAACGAAACGAAGGAGGGACAGCTGCCCACGACAAGCTGCTTAAAACGTACCGGCGAGTGTACCGAGTGTCAAGCCCTTGCTTACCGTACGTTACCGCGCGTCGCGATTCTCAATTACTCGCGCCGGGGTCGTGCTCTCAGCGACAGGTGAAAATATCCCCCTTCTTCAGCGGCTTCCTTTCGAGCGACGTGTTCGGTTAAAGATACCTCGCGGATTAGTGGAATCGATATGATTATGGAAAAATTTCTTTTTCGACACAGTAAAAAACATTTAGTACTTGTATTAAAACCACTCCTTGTTAAAATTTTGGAGTTGAATTTTTAACACGCCCGAGTGTTAATTTAACATAATGTGATTATTTGAATATTTTGTGGTAAATTGATATTCAACATTACTTAGTGCTGAAATAACACAATTTATGAGTAAGTGAACAAATAATATAAAAATAATGTAATTTTAAAATGTAAATTGTGAGATAAATGAATAAAATGCACGTGTTAATTTAACATATTATAAATGTTAATTTTACTGAAGAAATATGTATCCACAATTTGTTTCCAAATTGTTACATATTTTGTGTTAATTTTTACATAATATTTATGTTACTTTCTAACATATTCATCTTGAGTGAAATTAACACAAAAATTTGGGTGGATTCTTTGGCACACGTGTTAAATTTAACACAAATTTTCCAACTGTGCATACACGGAATAAATGGTTTTACTGAAATATCTAAAAATTTGGCCAGATACAAATCTGAAAATAATTTTGTTGGATCATCAAAATAATTATGTAGGTCGCCCAAAATAATTGCCAGAACATCAAAAGTTTTTGCAGCATTATCATCATGCATGCTTGAGCGTTTTACATACACAGTAAAAAATCGTGCGTCCATATGTTAAAATTTTCTTGTGTTATCAAGATTTGATTATATTATTTCAATGTAAAATTAACATACAAGAGATATGTAAGAAATTGTAAGACGACTCAACTGGCAAGAGATAATACTTATATTTGTCACTACGTATCAACCATACGGATTATTAATATTAAAATTTGTTACTCGTAGATGACCACAATCCGTATGGTTGATACGTGACAAATATAAGTATTATCTCTTGCCAGTTGAGTCGTCTTACAATTTCTTACACGTTAATTATTTACTGGCGGTTTAGAAAATTAAATTTTCTGGATACAACAGATATGTTATTATTTTCATGCGTTACATTTATATCAATACTAAATATTAATGATAGCAGGCTCTCAGATATAAAATCAAGGATAATTTAAAAAATAAGCCAATGTGATCCACGCCACTGTTGGAGCGAAATAAATTATTTATTAAATGTACAATAAATAATTTATTTCGCCCCAACACCGGCGTGGCTCACATTGGCTTATCGTTTTTAGATTATCTTTGAATTTATACATATATATCAATGTAATAACTTAACACTTTATGTATGTCATTTAGAAATTAAATATTATTTTGGGTTCTTTTAACACAATTATTTCAAAAAATCAACATGTCTTGAAGTCATTTTAACACTCTAAAGCTACCGATAATTTACTCTATTTCTACCGAACCGGTCAAATGACCGGTTTTTAAATAAAAGTTTTATTTTTTCCAATTGAATGCAGGTAATATGTTTATCAGAAGAAACGAAAGAAGAAGAAAGATATAGATATTGAAAAATTGATTATATGTATATTAAGAAAAAGTAGTGAAGTCAATTGAGGAAAAGTGATAACATTGAATGCAGAATTTTTAATCAAAAGTTTAGAAACGGTCATTTGACCGGCGGTAGTAGTTTTTTTTATTGTTAACATAAACAAAAGTTAAAGTAAATCTTCAAATAATCGTAAACTTTGACATACAAAATAATCAAATTTACTAAAATCAAATGTTTCTATTA